>WUAM01000119.1:7946394-7996954 GCA_024336885.1 Actenoides hombroni
GGGAGGTCCACGGTGGAGCATTCTTTGGTGGGTATGTGTCCAGCAGTGGGTACCCACGCTGGAGCAGCCTGTTCCTGAGGGACTGCACCCTGTGGAAGGGACCCATGTTGGGGCAGTTCATGAAGAACTGCAGCCTGTGGGGAGGACCCACATTGGAGAATTTTGTGGAGGACTGTCCTGTGGGACGAACCCCGCCCTGGAGCAAAGCAAGAATGAGGAGGAAGGAGCAGCAGAGATAGTGTGTGATGAACTGACTACAGCCCCCACTCCCTGCCCCGCTGTGCTGCCGAGGGGGAGAAGGTAGGGAAATTTGGAATAAAGTTAAGGCAAGGAAGAGTGGGAGGAAGGCATTTTAAGAGTTGGGCTTATTTCTCATTGCCCTACTCTGATCTGGGTAGTAATAAAATTAATTTCCCCAAGTGAAGTCTGTTTTGCCCATGACTGTATTGGGCTTTCCCTGTTCTCATCTCAACCCCATGAGCCTTTTATTTTTCTCTCTCCTGTCTAGCTAAGGAAGGTGAGTGATAGAGCAGCTTTGGTGTCCACCCAGGGTCAACCCACCACATGTACGAATGTGGAAACTGATAAAAGTTGTGGGGAGATCAATATTCTTGTTGCTTTGGTTTTTAGTTTCTGTGAAATGGCGATGTAAAATTTTTAATGGTGTAGTACTTTAAAGTGGTACTGTTAGTTTGTTCATTTTGTTACTAGGAATGGATTTGAGGCAACTTGTTAAAAAGACAAAATTGGGAAGACTTGGTCTGCATAAGCCACTTGATACTTGGAAATTGCCTCTCAGTGGTCCCTGGTGTGTTTGTACAGGCTGACAGCTCAGCAGTTTAGCTAAAGCAAGGAATTGTATCTAGCAGTGAGCAAACACCTTGAGACTGAGACTGTAGCAGAAATCTTCTGGAATGTATTTCCAGGACTATGAATAGTAAAGGCAGTGGGGGAAATTGAGAAGTGGAAAGTCAGTGACTTCTCAGAATTAGTTTTCTTTTGTCCTTCTTGCCATCTCTCATGTAAATGCCTGCAGAACGTTGTGGTGGGTATGCAGCCTATGGAAGCATGCAGGTGGTCAGCTTTGGTTGGGGATGCCTGACTCAATCCATCTGCTAACTGCTAGCACCAACTAGGAAGCCTCCAGAGAAAATGGTGATGTTGGTGATGATGTTGTTAATAGGAATTGTCGTACCCTAACGTTGATTAATGGATGTGAACTTTAAACAGTCTTTATATTTGAAACAAAATACTACCTACCTGTTTTCTGCTGTGTGAGAGAGGGCCTAGTAATAACTCTCACTTAACATTCAAAATCACACCAAAAATCCCACAAAAAAACCCCAAACCTGCAACCTCCTGTGTAATTCTCACAGTGATGGTTGTTGGCCATTATCAAACAGGTACAAGGTTAAAGGATGTAATTTTGCCATGCTGCTACTGCAGCAGGACAAGCTAGAGGGCAGGCTGTGCTGCCTGGTCCTGTGATGGGACAGGGAAGGTTGTTTGCTGCCTGAAAGATCTCATTCTCAGTGCATTGGTGAGCAGTAAAATGTTTGGTGGTGTTGCAATTTTGATGGATTTTAGGCTGCTGCACAGTTATTGTAGCTGAGTAAATTGCTCGGGCTTCTGATAGCCCATGCAATTGGACTATGTGTTCAAAGCCTCCAGGCACAGATATGGTTGGTAACAGTTCAGAAGAGTGAGAGATGGGAAAGGAGAAGGCCCTTGAAACAGTGAACTAAGCCACAGAATAACGTAATATGGGTATGACTGAAATTTAGGTAGCTGCAGCCCGTGGGATAAGGGGAGGAAGGGGAAGGGGTCCTGTGAAGCTAAGTGACTTGGGGAGGTGGGGTAGAGATGAGGTAGGGTGAGGACTGGAATGTGCTGGCCCAGCTTGCTGTATCATGACTGAGGCACCATATGTTCTTGTTCAGAAGTGTTTATTCCACCATTCTCCAGGGGATTATGCAAAGCCATTGATCTGGAATATTAAATGTAAATCATACAAAATAGCAAGCCAATTCCGTTTTGAATTTCCAATTGAAGTTGTTCATAGGTTGACAGCTTTGCAGTGTGTGATCTGGGGCACGTTTGTTCATCTTTGTCTTGTACAAACTAGCATTGTTACAGGCTCTGAGTCATCTCATAGGGCAGGGTCAGGCCTTTGGAGTGTGAATATTTCTTTTAAAATACCAAAGGAGTGACTGCTGCTCTAAAGTTTCTTTAGCTTTAATCAACTGTCAGTTTAAGAGAGACCCACAAGCTTCTTGCTTCAGGTTCACAGGAAACAGTGCCTGCTGTTCCCTGAAAGGGAAGGAGGGTCTCTTGGGCTTGAGTGGGGCTTGCAACAAGGAAGTTCTGTGTAGTTTGGGGTGCCCACAGACATTCTGTTACCTGAAGATATGCTAATGTCTGAATTTCTGAGATGGTGAGTTGAGTCTGTTAGGAGGACTGACTCCATGTTGCATAACAATGTCACTGTATTTAAGATGAGATGGAGGTAAACTCTTGGGACTTGAGTACTATTTGAACCTAAAATAGAAAGAAAAAATATGGGGGAAGTGAATGGGGATTTCTGCAGAAAGCAGATTTTTTTTTTCAGGTGCTGGTGTCCCGGTTTGCATTCTGAAATCAAGAGACTGAGCCAATGGTGGTCCTGTTTCTGAAGGCAGGGAAGCTTTGTGGTGAAGGATGACCAGGGAGAAGAGCTTTGCAAGTTGAGCAGTTAACTTGGTGACTATCCAGCTGGGACCACGTTTTTTAGTGTGTGTTTGCTGCCCCATTTCACAATCCTCTTTGTCCTACCAGCTTTGGATGGCATGTTCTTGCCAAGATGATTCTCCATGGGTGCCCAGTGTTTCTGGGAGTGATGAGGTGCTTACTTGCAATGGTGCTTATACAATAGTGTAAACTACTCATAGGCCTGGGAAAAAAGCTGTTGATGTTTATGGTTAACACATGACACAATGTGGCTTAATAGCTTTAGTGTAAATGGCCCTGGGCATAGACACGGGGGGGTGTGTTATTAATTAAAACTGTTTTTAATTGAAGAGTGATTTATGAGTGAGAGTAACAGCAGTCAAAGAACAAAAACCACCGTGGGTGTGAGCCTGTGCTGCGGGCACCACTGAGGACCCGTTTCATACCTCTGCAGTTTTTCATCCTCAAGATGCACAGTTTCTCTTCACTTGCTGGACTCATTAATGCAGCTCTGCTGATGTCGGAGATCAGCTGGAAGTCACAGAGTTTAGCACCACAGCTGAAATGCTTCATACAGCTCATTTTAAAAGAATGAGTATTTGCTGTGTAGGTGGGTTTTGTGGCTGATAGAGAAGACAGAAGAACCAACTTTGCTTTCAAACCTTAATGCAGTTTCAGCCCTTTCCTAGAACAATTACTATAGAACTAGCAAATGTTGGATGATTCTTCATTTGAAGCATTATGATAGAGCAGTTGCCTTTAGAAGCTTGTGCTACGTCTTCAATACCACTGTTTGGGTTTTTTTTCCCCTCCCAGTGTAAAAAAAACCTCAAAACCAAAGGTGATTCTGATCATTTGGGTGTTTGAACTGTTTTGTTGACCGTGTGTTAGGTGCAGCTAAGCTGTATTTAAATGTGGAGCAGTTGTAGCACATCATCTGCAGGTTTAGCCCAACATCCCCGAGACTTGCTGGGTGGATATCAAATTCTGTGTCATGTGGTTAATAGGAGGGTCCTCTGTTTGCCTTAAAGCTTAGTGGCTTCAACAGGATTATTGGAAATAATCTTGAATAGCAGCTGCTTCTGTTTCACAGCTCCCAGTTTTACTAAATGAAAACTGGATCTTCACTTGCTTTTTTATTTGAAATAAAGCTATAATGGCATCTCTCTTCATGGCAATGGCTGACTGGTCTGTTATGTTTAGCCAGTCCCTTTATTTCTAGCTAGCATTTATGTCTAACCCATCATACTTTTACAAGCAGCAGCAAGTTCCTCACTCTTTTTAGCACTTCTCCCTCTTTGCATCTCCTAGATATTTGTCAAGTGCTTTCAATGGGAGCAAATATTTTTTGTAGTGTGACACCTGTATTGATCCCTAGTCAAGATTACATTGAGCTTTGTGGGGAGAGATGAGGTTTTTACGGCACTTTGTGGGAATTGTGCTTTCCTGCCCATGAATTTTCAGAATTCTTGGTGCTATTTGCTCTGATATTTTGAGGCATGAAAACAGTAATCCCAGGGGGGAAAAAGTTTCCAATTTTATAAACAATTCTTAATCAGATAGCTAATTGTCATGGGCGTTGGGAGGAGTAGTTAACAACACTAAGATAATAGCATGTTTCTATGTTGTCACATGCTTAGTAGATTCAAAACCATCCAACTCTGCTTTCAAATGTAGTTTTATTTTAGGGTATTACCGAGCTTAAGAACACTGAATAGCACTGTCACTGTGATCCAGGCTGCTTTCACTTTTCCAGCTCTGTAGGAAAACTACATTGAGCCTGTTGGTAAGGAAGTCTTAGAGAGCACCTGGGAGTGTGTGATGCAGCTCTTCAAGAAGCCTGCCCATGCCAAAAAGCCATGTTTGCATTATACCAAGCTTATGCAATGGATTAATTTGGAAGCAGAGCTTGAGTGGCTTGTGAACTTTCTGCCTCAGGTCAGCTGTGCTCTAGCTGCATAGTCCAAATTGCAATTTGATGGGATAAACAACTTCTGTGTGATTTTTATGAACTTTGTTCAAGGAGTGAACAGTTAATTCGTCACAGTGGGTAATTCTGCGTAACACCAGCACTAACTTGCTACAGTCTTAGTCAGTCGAAGTTGGAGAAGTGCAGTGACGTGGCTGATTACATAAGCACAAGTTCAGTTGCTCACATCTGTATGTGGATATAATATGTGAACTGATTGACCAGTAAAGCAGACACAGTAATTTTTGTCTTGTCTCCTTGAATTCTGCCAAGACAGTTTTGCTTCAGTTCAAACTCGGCCGTTTGCTCCTCCTCGAAGGTGACTGTACAGATTGACCAGTAGGATGAACTGCTGCGGAACTCGGTGTGCTCCAGACTCCTGTAATGAGGAGGTGAGGCTTTGCATCGTGAAGGAAACTCCATTGCCCATGATCCTGGCTTGTGCAGAATTAGCAGAGGCTGGTCCTGAATCTGATAACAATATGAAATGCAGAAAATGAGGTATTGGAGGTATCTGTGCCAGGAGTATTGTGTTACGGGTGGGTGAGAAGATTCATCTATCAGTAACATGACACTGACTTCTTTTTCTCATGTGCATTCCTAGCATTGGGAAATCTGTATAAAGCCACATTTACTCTTAACAGCCTTTGAAAAACACAATCTGTTCTTAATATTTCCCCAGGAAAAAATTCTACTTACATTAGGCTTTTGAGACTCTGTACAAATATAAGCTACTTACTCTTTAGCCAAAAAAAGAGCTTTTAGATAAAACTCTGGTGTTGGTGTTGATGGATTTTTCTCCTCAGAATACCCTACATACTCCTTTTGTGGGGAAAAAAAAATGGTTACTATCACAAAATCATAGAATCACAGAATGTTAGGGGTTGGAAGGGTCCTCTAGAGATCATTGAGTCCAACCCCCCTGCCAGCACAGGATCACCCAGGGCAGGCCACACAGGAACAGATCCAGATGGATTTTGAAAACCTCCAGAGGAGGAGACTCCACCACCTCTCTGGGCAGTCTGTTGCAGGCTCTGTCACTCTCACAGTGAAGAAGTTTCTGCTCATGTTGAGGTGAAACCTTCTATGCTCAAGTCTATACCTGTTATTCCTTGTCCTATTACCAGGCACTACAGAAAAGGGACTGGCCCCTTCCATTTGACACCCACCCCTCAGATATTTATAGACATTAATAAGGTCCCCCCTCAGTCTTCTCCTCTCAAGACTAAACAGCCCCAGTTCCCTCAGCCTTTCTTCATAGGGGAGATGCTCAAGTGCCTTAATCATCCTCATGGCATTCCACTGGACTCTCTCTAGTATATCTTTGTCTCTCTTAAATTGAGGAGCGCAAAGCTGGACACAGTATTCCAGGTGTGGTCTCACCAGGGCAGAGGAGAGGGGGAGGAGAACCTCCCTAGACCTGCTGGGGTTTTTTTTGTAAACCTGTTTTTGGGGTTTTTTTAGGGGTTGTTTCTAGTGAGATCATGAATTAGAGGACACCTGGAATGTTAGCAAATTTTGCATAGTTTGATGTTCCTTTCAAAGTCTGTGCAGCTTACACAGTAGTGCATACTTTTCTTCTTCGTCAGTTCTATTCCGTGAAATCCCTGTTTCAGCAGATCTTTGCCACTGTTCATATGGCTTTAGACTTCTCTAGGGTTCTTTCAGGCATACCTTTCCTCTCCCTCATCCTTTCCTTCCACCTCCTTCTAAAATCTTAAATAATAAAGAGGCTAGTTGAAATTTATACACCACTGCTGCACTTGAACTATGTGATTCCACTATCCTTTCAATGCCACCAGATTGAGCTGGGAATTTCAGTGGTCAGGGTGCAGAATATGCTTGTGGTGCTATCTGGGGGAAAGATTGACATGAGACTGGAACAATACAGCAGTGAGTAAATGATGGAGTTGAACTAATAAGCAGACCCTTTTTTTTCATGTATGCTTTGGGGTATGTGCATGTCTTAGTCTTAGCTCTAAGCAGTGTATTGTTTAGGGAAGTGTATACAAGCATGACTAATCTGCATTTGTCTCCCTCTCCCAAAACATTGTGCCATTTGAAGTGTGTTATTTTTCTGTATTTAAAGAATATTCTTTCATAATCCAAAAGCTATTTTTCATTTTTTCTAGAACAATTGGTTGAAGTGTTTTTATTAATCTTTCTATTATTTAAGCACTTCTATCTGCAATACACAATAGAGGCAAATGAATTGATTTTTTTGAGACAAGTTTGCTTTTTATCTTACAGAAATGATGACTCATGAGATACATCCAACCCTCATCTGTATTCCTCCCCCAGCTAATAAGTTAAATGTGAGTTTTGCATTTGTATTGAAAGACAGCCTATGCTTACCTCACCAGGGAGCTTGTTTGAGCATTGAGTTCACAAGAGAAAAATTCTTTGCCACAGTAGAACTGCATCTCTGGGCATTAAGGAGCTTTGCAAATTTGCTCCCTAAGTGAAGAAAACAGTATTTAATTCATTGTTCACATTTACAGTGATCCTAATCTGACACACTTGTAACTCTTCACGGTGATGCTGGAAGGTTTGTGGCTCTGATACATGACAAGACAGCAGAAAGCAGACACCTGTAATATTTTGTCTTTGAGCCTGTTAATCCTGCAGATGGAAAGTCTCAGGATGTACAAGATGCTACACTGATCTAGGACAAGAACGCTCTATTTTCATTCTTACCAAAACAGCCCTACAAATGGTTGCTCTGGTGTAACTAAGTAGGGAACGTGGAGGATGGAGATGGTTGGAGGTTCTTCAGGTCAATGTTGCTGCTGAAGCCTTGTGCTGTGGCAGGGTACCCTCAGCAGGAGCTGACTCCCATGTTAATGCAGCCAAGCTTGTTTAAAGCTAAAATGAGTTACAGCCTTGCAGCTCTGCAGGGTGCATACACCAGGAGTTTTAGCTGAGAGGAAGGAGTAGCAGATCTAGGTTTAAAGCCTCCCATGGGGGATGCCTGTTAGGGGTGTACAGGAATAAGAGGCTTTCCTTGTCTGCTCATGTCTGGCAAAAGTTTCACAGGTAGGATCTGACTTCTCTGACCCTGCTCTTCCCTCAAAAGGTTCTCGTAAACTAGGTGACATGACTAGGGGCAATATTGAAGCCTCTGTCAACTGGGATTAGGGAAAGAGTGTGAGAAACCAGTTGCAGTATGAATTGGTTACTTTGGAGCGCTGGCCCTGAAATCTGGCTTACAGGTGGATGTTTGAGTTGTCCATTTAACCTCAAACTCTTGGGCAGAGATGCTTGAGTTCTGTTATAGAGCTGAGCCTGATGCTGATTATGTTCCTTTATAAAGATTTGATCCTTCTATGAGGTAAATACTGTGTAACGTAGGACGCAGTTGAGCTCCTGAATTGGCTTTGCCTAGATGTTGATCAGTGTCTGGCTTCAGTACATGAAGCCAGAACAGTGACATGGAAGTGAAGTCTCAGTCTGGACAGGCGTTTTCTCCTCTATTCTCTCTGCTAATTATTCAGTAGCTTCATAAGAGTAAGCCCTGTTTTTCCAAGTACTCCTTTTTGGTGAAATCTGGAGAGGTAAAGCAAAGGAACCAGCTCTGAAGAAAAATCCGCACTCTGAACATCAGTTTCTTCCTGTTTGGTCACTGTATTCTTAATACTGCTTTACAGATATTGGGATGACTGGTACTTAACTAAGGAAAGACTGTTCAGAGTGATTTTTCCAGAAATAACAAAACCCCCATGTGTAACTATCTCTTCCCTTTCACCGTTTCCTGGGATGAGAGGGACTGGTGGTAATTACAGAGGCTGCGGAACAGACATGTCCGTAGCCTCCATCAGCCAGAGCTCTGAGCCTCTTTCTGCGTGACGCTGGCTAAGGTCAGGCTCTTTATCAATCCCTGATAAAAGGGGGTTGGAGATTTTGCAGCATTTTCATTTTCCTGGAATTCTCCACAGTAAGTGTGCTGCTGTGAATGGAGTTCTCATAGATGAACCTGCAGACGTGCAAGTGATTTACTGGGTCCCATGTAAAAGGGTTAAGCTTTTTATCTCACAGGATGCTAAACAGAACATGCCTCTGCAAGAATAAAGGATGAAAGCAACCTAAACCATCATCTTCACATTTTCCAATGGAGAAAACCACTTTGGGCAGACGCAGCATGTGGAAGAAGAGATTCCACCATGGCAGGAAGGGGAAGCTGAACTCTGTGTTGAAGTTCAAAGACTGAAGGCTCTGGAGGGTAATTTACGCTCCTGCCTTACAAGCCCAGTTAGGATTTCAGTTGCAAGTAGAGCAGAAAACAGAAGCTTAGGTCAGACAGTTCTGCTGAAAAATACATTGGGCAGCTCTGTGAACAGGCAAGGAATGTCTTTATAGTTCGACAGGTAAGATTCAGTTTCTCCCATCCCTTCTTAAGACAACTGCAAGTGGAAAAATACTGTGACTGACTACAGGCCAGTAGGGCAAGAGAGATTTTTAACTCTCTGTGACAGAGAGAGTGACTTTCAGCTGGCTTCAATGAGCATGGTTTCATGGACACTTCAGCACTAGAACTGACAGAAGTGCAAGTCGGGTGGAATTTTTGGGGGTGGATTCCTCTTAGCTGGTGTTAACAACTTTCCTTAATTTGAATTTTCATGAATGGTGTGTTGGTTTGACATAAGCCTGTCCATGGGCTGAATGTAATGCATCATTCCAAACTTAGGAGTGCAAGGTAAACAAATTCCCAGTGCAAAAGGACTGGGACTTCAAACCCCTCCCTTATGCTAAAAGGAATGTTAAAAATACAGTATATGTATAACATGCTATATGTAAATACCTTCTGTTAAAAGTAAACAATAATGAAGATAGTATCTGTGTGCTGAAAAAAAAAATAATCTTATTTCACAGAAAAGTAACTTAGTGTGTATTTTGCAATTTGGTGTTCCATATAGCGTGGTATTAGTTTCCTCATTCATTTGTAGGTGCTTGCTCATTAGGCAAGATCTCCTTTACAAATTGTAGGGGCTGTTTAAATGCTTTAGGGGATGAGCGTATTTATTACAAGCTGATAATCCTTGTAACTTGTTACATTAAAATATAAATGGATTAGAGTATAGTCTGATGAGAAGCATGAAAGTGATTACTAAAACCATGCAAATAAATGCAGTGGAACCCTAAATAGTGTGATAATCCTCTAAGGGGAAATTGCACCCTCATTCATTTATAATGGTATTGAGATTGACTTTGTTTTAGTCCAACTTTGAGTCAATGCCTCCATGAAAATCTCATGACTTGCCTTCCAAAATGACATCAAAGATGAAAGGAGAAAAACAGTCTTGACAAAACCAGGTCACTACATCAGCAAGAACAGAGTGGGCTGAGCTCTGCTTCCTAAATCAAAGCTTTGCTGCAGGAGCACTGCTGCACTCCCCTTAGTGTGTCATGAGTGCCATTCTCGGCAGTGAGGGACCAGAAAGTGTCACAACAGCAGATAAAGGGCTGAAGGTGTTAGGCAAAGCCTGGTGCTTCTCCTCTCCGAGCACTGCTGTCCTGACATGAGAATGTGGGGGTACTCAAGGCATTCCTTTAGCGGCCATGTCCTGGTCCCAGCTATGCCAGCCCCTGCACAAGCTCGGAAGGAAGAGGAATAGCAAGTCCTTTGTGCTTAAATCAAGCAAAATCGCAGCAAGGGAACCAAGATGTTCTGCTAGCCCTGTGCTTGCAGAAGAGCAAGTGTCCTTTTGTAGTCTTGCCTAGGAACTCCCAGGGCTGGGAGAGACTACGGGTCTTCTAAAGCATACAAATCTCCGATGTCTGTGAACCATAAGGAAGAATGTACAGGCCAGGAGCTCATCTCAGTCTGCCTAGACCAAGAAGCTGTCAAGAGGCCATCATCTTTCTTTTCTGCCACCATTCGTGTGTATCCCTGGAAGAGCTGTTCACCAGGAGACAGAGATCCAAGTACACACGTGCAGGGCCACCCAGGCTGCCGTGGAATTGCCATGTGGGCAAAACAACTCCTTCAGCTGTCACCAGTGGTGGGGTGGGAGCTAGAGGGCATTTGTGAACAGGACTCTGCTCCAGGATCCTGTGTGACAGTGTCCTCCAGCCGTTTTTGTAAAGGACCATTTTAGTGTATGTAGCCAAAACTTAACGAGATAATTACATAGCTGGCAGGGCCAGGTAATTAATAGCTGGTACAGCATTCTGTAGCGTACAGATTCTTTTACAGGTGTTTTGTGCAAAGTGGGAGTGCTGAGGTGTGCTAGTTTGCAATAGGGTGAAAAAACCTGCAAGAAGGAGGAAATGCGTTTCCTATGTTTTGGGGTTTTAATGAAATAATGAGCAGTGGTAGCGATGGTAAAGTGCCAAGGCTTCTCCAGGGACATGCTTACTGAGCAAGTGATCTGCAGAGGGAATCTGGATGCAGGAGGCTCATAAAGGTGTCTGTGTTCAAGGACAGCATCTGTTCTTGCCAACAAGCCTCAACGCTTTGTGTTGCTTATTTAATTAATGAGGAAGAGACCTTTACTTGTGTCTTTGACCATATGGGTGCAAGGCCAGACTTCTGGCGTAACCAAGCGAATAGCAGTAACAGCAAGGGGTCTCTTGCAGGTTTCACTAAAGGCATCCAACCACACATGTAGCAGATACTAAATGGAAGCCGTGTGGCACAAGCTTTGCTCTTTCTATAGAACATCTCAGGCAAGATTTGCCGAAATCAAAGACCTAGTCTCGGGCTTGAAACGTCACCCTGAGCAATCTGTCTCCTAACGTAACCACCACTGAGCACCAAAAGCTGAGTCTGCTCCTGCACTCGTGGTCTGGTGTTGCCCTGGCTGCACCTTGTCAGGAAGGAACACCTTAGCTTCCAGCAGAAGCAGCTCCCCAGGGTGTTCAGGTCAGCCACCTCTCCCCACTGTGTCCTGAAGCTCTACAGGGGTATGGAGAGGAGCAGTCACCCGGGCACATGTGTGGTCCCGGGGCAGGCTGTGCCCCTACAAAGCGAATGCTGAGCATGAGCTGCCCTGACCTAACAGGCCCTTTGGAGGGGTAAACTCAGGGAGGGAAAGAGAAACTTACTTTTAATAATATTAGGAAGAACTGCCTTGGTTTCAAGTGAGTTAATATCTCTGTGCAAAATAAATGGCTTCTATCACCTTAGGCTTTTCTGGGTAGGATTTTGAGCAGAGCAAGCTAATCATGATTCTGGCTCATTGGGATTTTAAATGGCATTCTTGCTCCTTGGTATAAACATGAGGTGATAGCATGTGGGAGGTCTTTAATCCTGTCTTCTAGATTTAAATTTTATAGGATTAGAATTATTATTTTAAGACTTTTGTTTCATCTTGAGCACTGGCAGAGGCAAGCAGGTAAGTGAAGGTACACACAGAGCGTTTTAATGTGGCTTCTTCCTGAAATCATCTGAGCAGCCAAGTCTCCTCAGACCACAGCCCCACCCTCCCATCTGCATTTTGTAAGGGTATTACCACTGTAATTAATAGGAGTTGTATAACAGTACCTAATTAAACTCTGATCATATAGTGTAAATTTAACTTGATTATCGTTAACCTCGGTGAACTCTGCAGGAGATTAATCCTGGTGATTCACTCAGCGCAGAAAGCAACAGCGCCAGTTTTGTAAAGGGCCAAAATATTCGTGTATAGAAGTGCTCTGTGTTTTGAAACCCTGCGAGGTAGAGCCACGTACCGATGACAACACCAGTGTCAGCCAGGGGATTGCACTGCAACTGGAGTCTCCCTGTTTCCAAATTGGTTAAAAGCCACTGGGATGCCAGCAGGCTCCTACAGCACAGATCTTAAAATCACTGTATAAGGAGTCTGAGAGGATTATGGCTTACATAAGAGTTTTATGTCTGTCCTAAAGCTACAGCCCCTATGCGTTTGTGGGCTGTGTACTGTGTCCACCAGTGATTCATGGACACCAGCACCTCCTGAATGGTGGCAAGCCATGTGGGATGAGATTTCAAACACAGGACCTGGTCCCTATCTTACGAAAGCTGTTGCAGTTTTGTCTGTGGGAACAGAGTGAAGCTAGTCATGTTCATTTATCTTGATATCTGCAGATTAAAATGCTGTGTGCTTGAGAATGTTTCCACTTTCCTTTGCTAAAATACCAAAGGAGCCTTTGTAAAATAATGGGTTTTTTCCTGTATCTAGTCCAGAAGTACAGGGTATGGGGTTTGTCCTGTCTTTTGCTGAGCACATCTGTTTGTTGGCCGCTAATAATAGTTTAATCAATGGGGCCGATTCCTACATTATTCTCTGTCTGACAGTAGCCCAGAAGACCCAGATGAGATCAGAAAAAGATCTTTTGTACGTGTCGCTTTTTTTTTCTTTTTCTCTTTCTTAATTAAAAGCAAAGAGAAAGTTTTACTCTTGTTTGCATGAATGGTCACATCAAACGGTACAGGAAAATCTAGGCCAAGCTGCTTTCAGCGGGCTAAGGAACATTACACCGTGGCACCGCGTCCTTTCCTAGTAGCAATGCCTCTTAATAAACGCCACGCACCTTTTGAACTTTCTTTGCTCCTGGTAGCTTTGCTTTTCACGAGTACCCCGAAGCCCACCTTGCCCCTCCCACCCTCCCCGTGGCGTGGCTGTGCTTGGTTTTATTAGCGCTGGAGGTGGTTGTATATCTCGTATGTCCGCTTAAAAGAGGGTATTTTATCTTACTCCTGTCAGTGTGTAACGCGAGGAAAATTCCTCTAGCACGCAACCTCACCTAAGTAACGCTCTCTGAAGATAGACTTGACTCGATGACTTTGGGAGCTAACCTGTTTTTCCAGTGTTCACATCATGCCAGTTTACAGGTCAAGGGAATGACAGCAGCAGTGCTGTAATCTAGAAGCCCAGCTGCAGCAAGCCTTGGTGCTGGCCTCGAGCGTTTTGATTATTAGTAAAGGATTATTGCAGAAGATCTTGGATAACGGGGCAAAGCAGAACCTTTGCTTCTACTGTGGAAACAGGAGGTGAAGACAGGGGCCAAGGTTTATAAATAATTTGCCACAAAGTTTCCGCTTGAAGGAATGAGTGAGGGAATACTGGTGGAGAGTGTCAGGACCACCTACGGGCACATCCTGGCTAAGTAAGCATCACTTAATAGAAAAAGAGGATAACTGCGAGTGACTAAAATATTCTTTGTGCCACGATGAACAAAACAATGTTTCTTGGGTTTCGCAGTCATCCTGAACCATGCTGTGATTTGAACCAAATTTGAACCTGGTGTTTGGTACCAGGTTTGTAAAAAAAGGGCAGGTTTCAATGAGCAGTCTCAGAGTTTCTAAGATGGGTTTTCTAATATACAAAGATGTATTTCTTTTAATTTAATTAGGTATTTTTTCCTTTCCCCAGATGTAGTAAGGAACCAAACTCACAGAACCTGCAGCTGGGCTGAGGACAGTTGATATAAGTGCAGGGGAGTTGGACCAGATGACCTTTGAGGGTCCTTTCCAACCCCAACTATCCTGATTCTATGATTCTAAGTATAGTTCTGCATGGATTCTAGAAAACAGCAGCAGTTACTTCCCCAACTTCAAAACCGAGATTAATTATTAGCTTTACCCAAATCATAAAGTAATGGTCATATATCTGTGGTCCAGAAATTCTAATGGGCATTATGAAAAGCAATGATGTGATATATATATAGTATTTCCCATAGGCACAGCTGTCAGTTTGCCTGTGCTAAGTACCACAGTAAATGTGCTTGGGAGAAACACGAGAAAAGAAGATTTGGGCAATGTAAACAAGATGCCAGATAGGCCAGCTGCTTTCTCAGTGCAAAGAAGACATTAATCCCATTTATATGTGTACTTTGATATTTGTTTCTGAGATATGTTCAGCTTACACTAGAGAGCTCATTCACCTGAAAAAGTTCAAAGCATCCAAGGCACTTTCCAGGAAACTCGTGGAGTAGGACAGTAGTGATCCTTCAGGTGCCTCTTCTGCACTTCTAAGCAGCTCTTCCCCCTTGTAGCATTGCAAACAGTCATTTCTACTTTAAGGTTCTAGCTGCTTTGTACGTGTTGTGCCTTGTAGCAATGCGGTGGAAGAAATCCTCAAATTCTTAATCCCCCAGGACATGCTGAAAACTTGACGACTCCACATGAGTTCTTAAACGGGTTGCAGTTCTTTCCAATGATGTGCATTTTTGAGTGATTCTTCAGAAATTGTGGTGATGTGATTCAAAAATTCCGTGGTGTTTTTCCCAAAGTTATTTTTTTTAGGAAGTTGAAAAGAAATGGTAACTCTTTAATCACATTTTTACAATCTGTAATTATTGCAGTTGTTGCTAAATCTAACCTGGGACTTGAAAAAGGTGTTTTCGGTGTTCTCACCTATACTTTTCAAGCCAACAGTGTATTCTATCTCTGAAACAGTGCCAAAAGTTAAAAATTCCAACCCACACTCCAAAACAGTGTGTGAAATGACAGCAAATTGCTGCTGTATTTCACTTAATGCTGGCCAATGGCTGAAATCACGTGCATAGAGAGATAAAGAATAGGTTGTAGGAGTCATACACTGCTTGAAAGGGCTGTCATGCACATCGATGAATCTAAGTCACGCGGAAAATTGTTTTTGGAAGAACTAGCTTGGTTGATAACTTTTATCTTACAGTAAATGTTTTTTTTTTTCAAAGAAAGCCCAGTACTGAGCAGGAAAGAAATTTCTTTGGATTACTTTGTCAACATCCTGTAAATTTAGTCACAGGTTCATCAAAATGAAGCTTCTTTGGAAGAAGTTTGTTGCTTAGCGTTAACTTCTTGAACTTGTTCAGTGAAAGAAAATTCCAGCTTTTGAACATTTCTGTGGCTAGCAGCACAGCTGTAAGACTACACGTCATCTACTCTCTGCTACGTAGCTCTTCATACACAGGCTTTTCAGTTAAAAAAAGCACAGCAAACCCAAGTAGTCTGAACTGCTCATGCCTCTACTGACTGAAGTGTCTTCCTTGTGTACTTTCAGGGTGAATTTTTAAAACTGTCTCCTTTGGAAAGCATAAAATGTAAATGTCCATCTAAGCACTTAACTGAAAATCTGAAAAACCTCCAAATGAAATACTGGAAAAATGAAAATGAAAAGATGAGTCGATCACACTATATGTACTGACCAGCCCGCTCTGAATGCCTTTTTTATTTGGCATGCCAGTATTTTCTGTGCTTTGGTATTACTCTTCATGGATTCTCTTAAGAGCAAGTGGTAATCCACATGATTACCTGTGAGGTAAACCTTTGCTTCACTCTCTGCTAAGCACTTCTGCTACATAACTACAGCACATGAGACGCAGTTTTCTGTGAAGCTTGGTATCTAACTTGTCCCATATGAATAGTATGTATTACATCTAAAAAGCATAATGAAAATGAATTCGTGTCCTTAGTGATGGTTTAGTTAATATTTCAGTTATGTAACAGAATATGGATGCCAACATCTCATCATGCAGAAAGTTGGGGTTTTTTTCTGTTGCGTATTCACGATGAAATAACAATCCTTAAAGACACATGAACATGTAATTAAAGAAAACATAATTAGCAGTGTGGTTTCTGCATAGCTGCTTTTTTTTTTTTTTCTTTGGGAGAAATGTTAGCCTATACAATATTTTGTTGGTAAAGTCCAAGACTTCAGAGCTTCATACTAAATAGGAATTAGAAACTTAATATTATTAGATGTAAGTGTAACTTTCAAAACACTTCACTTTAAACTGTGGGCTTAAATTGTTGGCTCTGACTTTGTTTAGTGATGATAAGTGTCTCAATGAATCTGAAAATGACTCTGTGTAAACACTGAGTGTAAAACAACTGCCCTACAGTAAGGATACTATAGTATAAGCACTGTCTACGGGGTAACCAGCAGGCATGTGATCACTGACATAAAGAGATCAATAGCCTGGACATATGATGGTAGATTACAGAGTAAAAGGAGGGTGAGTTGATGACAATAATCTTGCAAAAAACTATCTGTGAGAAGTTAAGTAATGTAAGATTCTTGTGGTATGCTTTTTGCAGAAATGTACAACAGGCCACAACCTTCTAAAGCTGTTTATATTTGACATGGCAGAGGCATGGCATGGAGAGGAGTTCAGGTGTTTGGCAGTGATGGCCATACTTGAAAGATCTCTGCACTATCCTAAGACAGACTGGTGTTTAGTTATTTCCAGAATTCCCCGTCGATACCAAAAAGTAAGGGCGACATCTCTCTAGTACCTCTTTGTACCTGCTTCCATTTGAATAGGCCACATCAAGTCAGAAGTTCTTGCTTTTTTAACTTTCCTGTTAAGGGATAAAAGGCATCGTCACACGGTGACCTGTCACCTACTTGCATAACTTTTAGCCTGTGGTTCAGAGAAATGCATTTAAGAGCGGAGAAGAAACAGGTATTCTGCTTGCTTCTCCAAGGGGAAAAAAATACTATGGGATTGTTTGCAGATGGTGCCACACCTGGTGAAGCAACCTGGCAGAAATTTAGATTGAGATGGCAAGGCTTATAGTCTCAGTGGGTTCACCTGTCCATGGGTAGGTTGTAGAGGGAATAGGGTTTTCCCTGGGGAAGCAGCATTAATAAAGAGGGACAAACAGAACTCGCTTGGAGGAATCAGCCTCAAGTGGTGGTTACTAAGATGTATAAGGAAAGGATTTATATGTATATTGATATACTGTCATCTTCTTTAGTATGACTTGTAAGAAATATGTGGAAGTACTGAGTTTTATTAACCAAATCAAACAAACAGCTGAGACCGGGCTTGGACCTTCTACAAAAAAAAATCTGTGCAATCTGTTACAGACCAGCCTGGAGGTATTTTGAAGGACTCTGCCACTTTTAAGCTATCAGGGAATTGTCTTTATCATTCTGTTGCTTTTGTATTTTATATCCCCTCAGATTTCAGAAGAAAGCCCTATATCCTGATGATTCATTTGTGAATGTGTAGAGTGCGTGGTGATGTGGTTTCCCCTATGTTGGCTTGCTATTTTGTAGGCATTACTAGTTCACAGATAACCTAGGTGTTCTCCAGGATATTTGTATCAACTGGAGGAATTGTATATTCCCAGCACAATGACTGTAATTTAACCTTTGCATCTGATAGTTGTTTGGCTTTTGCGTGTCATCTAGATAGCGAAGCAAGCCATATGTAGAAAGAATTACGTGCACAAGGCTTACGTGTAATCAGAAAGCAATGTACTTTTCTTCACAGACTGTTCCAGCGTGGGTCTTCTCTGCAGGCTGCAGTCCTTCTGGATAAACCTGCTGGAGTGTCAACCCTCCACAGGCAGCAGTTTCTGTCAGAAAACCTACTGCCTGCCTTCTTCCCTCCACTGGCTGCAGCTCCCTTTGGGGCACACCTCCCTCCTTCTTCACTGGCCCTCCTGTCTACAAGATTGATTGCCACCCCAACTGCTGAGCAGCCTTTATTTTTAACCCCTTTCTGAAACATGTTTGTACAGAGGTGCTACCAGTTTCACTGACTAGCTCAGCTGTTTGTGTTTGGCATGGGGCAGCTTCTGGTCTCTTATCACAGAGGCCTGCTCTGCCTTCTTACAGAATCATTGCCATGTGGAGCCACTAGATGAACTTTTGTTTCTAAATTGGTCCTCTTACGCTAATGGTAGGGAGGCAGCATGTTGAGGTGAGTGATTTAAGTGAGGAAAACGTTGTGTAGATGTGGCACTTAGGGACGTGGCTTAGTGGTGACTTGGCAGTGCTGAGTTAATGGTTAGGCTTGGTATTAAAAGATCTTTTCCAACCTAAATGATTCTGTGGGTTTTTTTCCTTGGATTTGCATTTCTCTTATTCCTTCTCCTATATTCAGAATGGTATAGAGAGGCTGATGGGTCTACTCTTCTTGGCATCAACTACTACATTTTACAGCTGTAAGATGACTTAATACAGTTAACACGTTGCAGACATGTAGATGATGTAGAAAATGCTGAGGAATGTTGCTTTTGCTAACTGTAGAATAAGTATAATCTTGAGGAATAAAAGACTTAAGCTGGCTCATCATGAATCCCTTACCAAAGACTAGAAGCCTTAAGTGGTCTTACAAAAAACTGAAGCCTAAAGCTAGTAAAAGAAAGATAAAGGAGGAAAGTGCACAATTGCCAATCAAGATGTGTTAATAGATAAAGGGGCAACAGTTAAGGGTTATTTCAGATGAACAGTAGTAACTTAGAAAGATACTGCATTTTGCTCAGTAAGCTCAGGAATCTTTTTTTCTCCAAGGGGAAGCAGGCACCTGCCCCAGACAGGCAATTGCAAACTCTTATGGACTCTTATGAAGAAGGTGCCTCGGCTAAGCCTGTAAACCTTGGAAGTACCTAATTCATAGGGAAAAAGAGAGGGACTTCTGCAGATGGGAACAGGGTATAAAATGCTGAAAACCCTGCCCAGAGGTGTGCCTGCTTTGCTAGGACACCTGCTCTTGCAAGAATGTATAAATTGCTGCTTCACTAGTATATCTACTGCAAGTCCTTTCTTAGGACCTCTGGCATTTCTAACAATGATTATTCAGGTTTACAGCTAATAAGTAACCTAAAACCATGGAGAGTCAGCTTGCTGGTTCTCTCCAAAGTTGTATGGATTAGTTAGATGAGAAATTCCTACTGGCATGAGGCCTGTAAGAGTATTTTGCAGGCCTGAACCTGCCAATACTTAGGTCTGTCTGATTTTCCTTTAATTTTTAGTTATGTGGTAAAGTATCATTATTGATAATTAATTGATATTTTGATAATTATTGATAATCTCACTGACTGCTACTTAAGCAAAATTATTCCTAAACATACGCTATACATAATTTGTTGTTAAGTGCACACCTTATGTTAAAATATAATATCCTGATGTGAAGAGCTGAGTTGTACTTTTTTTCATGTGTATTCACATAGGGAATTTTCTTACTTGTGTCAAGTAGAAATAGGTATTTTCCAAAAGAACTGTTAATTTTTTTTTTAATCAATACTTCCTTTGAACTATGCTGACAAGAAATTAGGTTTTTCTCTTCTTGTTTCTTCAGACTTTTATTTTTGCTGACTGTGCCGGTACTGTGATACATACATTATCATAGAATCATTTTTGGCTTATAATTTTAAGATTTTTAGCTACAAAATTGCTGACAAACATTTGGAAAACAATATGATAACCTTCCCATTATATATCTTCAGAGACCAAAGGTTCAGTGTTCTTTTTTTGTACGGTGCCTTTAGCACGTCTTGCTTTGCTGTGGCAACGGAGCGGGGAAGTGAACAAGGAAGTCTTGAGGTTTCAAAATAAATGTAATAAACCTAATGCAAATATGTATGTATTATATGGGTACACTTTATCTATTAACATGATGATCATGGTCTTATGCAAGTTTTGCTTTTTGAAACTGGGAACTGTCTAGTTACAGATTTTAGCTTTGGTTTTCTTTCTATTTAATTTCAGCTGAATTATGTTGCTCAGTCCTGCACTCTAACAGGTCAGCCTGTACCTTTAGAAGCTAGTAGTAGTGTATTCACACTAGCATTGTCTTTGGTTGTTTTGATGACTAATTAGGGATGAAGTCAATCTTTGTGGAAACTGTTGGATATCAATTTTCTTTTTCAAGTTCCACTTCACTGCCAATTTGTAGCAGGTGGTTGGAAAGCACCATGTGCAGTACCTCTAGGTCTGCCACTACATGGACATATTCAGAAAGAACACAAAAAAGGCAGCATACAGTAAGTAAAGAATCAAGACACAATTATTTTTGTAGCATGCGTATCAGTTCCTATTTTGTAACTGAGCACCCTTTGATGCTAAGCACAGGTTCAGGCTCATTGCTCTGCTCTTTCTGGACCTCTGTAGAAATCTTACTGGAGAGGAGAAGTATTTTAGCTTATATCCAAGGCAAAAGAGCTGGACTGTATGGAGGAACAGTGAGTATGGCTTTGAAGACAACTTAAGCAGGTAGTCATAACTGACACATAGACATCAGGATGTTATTTATTTCCTGATGTTTTACACAAAAGCTGAACTCTGCTGATAAGGTATAATGAATTTACTAAATCTCACACTGTATAAAAGAGCAAAACAAGGGGATAAGGCATTACTTACCTTATGCAGACTGCTGAAGAGACTGGCAAGTAAGTGAGATGATGCTGGTAAAGGTGTTTTTAAAAAATTCCTTTAAATCACTCTTAAAACTGGCACTGTTTCTGACTGTGGTGCCCAACATTGGAAACTGGACTGTGTCCTGGGGAAGATAATAACCTGATTTTTCTTGAAGGATGAAAACACAGTGATACTGGGGATAATAAATACATTAGCTCATGCCTCATTGTTTCTAGAAAAGAATTGCTTCATGCAGCATGGGAAGTGTAAACAAAACAGCAAACAAGACTCTTTTAGATAGATGATAGAGGAGTTTAGGGCAATGGGAATAAAGAACCCAAAAGAATCAAATTAATTGTGTGCATTTCTCACAATGGAGAACCCATGATAACTAACCTACTGAAGAGATTATTTCTTAACAGACAAAGCTCTTCCTGAATTATACAGAAGTGTTACTGAGAGAGTTTTTATCTGAACAAACAATAATCCTAAAAGCTTCTTAGCTTTGTTTCTTCCCTTTTGGCAGCTGCCTGAATAGTATTTGGAACATTAGGTATTTCTCTTCCATGGTAGAACTGTTCAGTGCAGTTTGTTTTGGTCATAAATAGAGTGTGCTGTTGTGTCTATGCACAGAGTAAGGGCTAACATATGGATTGTGTCCAAAGCTTCTGTCTAATGTTTCTTTTATGTCTCTGTGGCTGCCCGGAAACACCTCTGAATGTGTTCAGAGGTATAGTCTAAGAATACTTTGGGGCAGGTAGGTTATCTAGTTGCTGAATAGGTGTGTCCTGGGCTTAGTGAGTTCAGTAAATTTTCCTTCAATACCTGCAGGATTCATACAGAGCAGTTCTTACCTTCACACTCATGAAATCCAGTATTAGCAAAGCCATAAGAGGAATGAGCATGGGAAAGGTGATCGTTACTCTAGAACTGCTGTTGTAGGCTATTCAGTTCCATTGGAGGTTCCATCTGAGGTTCCTAAAGTGTGCTGTCCTTTTCTTTTTTGTTGTTGTTGTCTGCTATTCTGCAAAGAAACCCAACTATTTCATAGTAGTTTGAGTGCCTCTGCTTTCTCTGACATATATGCTTCTACAGAGCAACAGTCAAATAGGAAATTGCTTCGTGGGGGAGAGAAAAGCAGTCATGGGGAAATATTGTACTGCTTTTTCCTTATTTCAGGTGATCTATTTGCTTCCTATTTTTTGCCCTTTAAAAATCTCCTATACTACATGCTTGACATTTTTGCTTCCCCTCATGAAAAGCTAGAAGACATTAGATGAACTTAGTTCATGTCAGAGAAAATCCTTAACATTTTTACTGGTTATTATTTAATTCCTTCAATGTTCATAGCCTGTCTTCATAGTATTTTTCTGTCTGTGGACACTGTTCCACACTGCTACGAACTAACTTTAGGGAAGAAGGTCGCAGTAGCCCAAGATAAGTTTTCTGTAGAGTAGGTAAGCAACTGACATCTACAACCAGTGAGGTTCTAGAGCATTCCACTCGAAAAATAATGAGCAGTGCCTGAATATGTGACCTGGATTGTGCAACTGTACAAGTAGTGCTAATGAGACAAGCAGCAATTTCATCTTGCTTCTCCCATCTAGTATATGTTAGTGTGTCCTGCCCCTACACAAGCGGCCAAAGGTGAAACTGGTTTTTCAGGAGCACTTACTGTTGGAAGACTGAGATGTCACTGAAGGTTGTGTTTGCCAGTGCTTGCAGGTGAGCATGCTGAGCATATCTTCATGTGAGCAAAATAGTTTATGGTAGTGCTAGCTATCAGTATTTTCTGACTCACGAATCAAAGAATAGCATAGGAATTTTTACTAAACAAAACACAGTAACTTGAACATTCTAACATTTATTTTCTGCTTATAAGAATATGCCATTATTTTATGATTTTGGCCCTTGGTTTAGGTCAATAGTTAGCTGTGCAGAAGTACCAAACTATAGGCTTCTGGGAAATGCCTTAATTGCAAATTCAAGAATGGGGAGCAGAGCAGTAGGTCGTTGTTTAAAAGATACAATACTGATATGCCCCTATCTTCATGTTACTTTCAGTTCTAAACTCGAATGAAGCCTTTTTTGCTGCTTCTGTGTTCAGCAGTGGTGGTGTTAGAGTCCAGTATTTAAAGCAGTGACAGTAAATGTGAACTAAGGTACATGAACCCAAGAACTCTATTTCACTGAAGACAGGCAGAGAGGGGAGAGGAAGAACAGAGAAGCTGGTATGCATTTTACTTCAAAGAGAGGTAATTTCTATAGTTTGTATGTGAACCTCTTAGTTTTAGCTTGCTCTGTCATTAGCTAGCTAAAAAATATACAGTGTTTTTACTCCTCTTGTTGCAATAGTCCATATACATGAATGAGAGTGTAAATGATTAGCCATTGCTGCTTCTTTTTAGATTAATTTAACATTGTCTAATGCCAGCAATGAACAGTATTTCCAGGTCATTTCACCCACCTATTTAAAACAATCGTGCAGTTGTCATGAGTAGCAATTTATCATTTCATCTCTGGACTTTGTTATGGCAACTGAAAGTCACACAAAGTTCTTAAGGTTATGCATTAAGAACATATATTCCTATAGGTATTTGCACCTCTAGTTACCAGGGAGCTTGCAGAAGAGTGAGATGGTACTGTATTTTCAGTTAAAAATCATTTGTCAAGAGTTAAGTGAGCTAGCTTATAAGGTCATTTCCTTAGTCCCAACTGAGATGAAATTTTGCAGGTTGGCTCAGAGAAGAGCTGCTGGAATCATCGCAAACCTCTTCTCCCGCCCCTCTGTCTCCCATCAAGATTCCTTATCTATACATGTAAAAAAGTTTAGCCTGAAAGGTTTTCTTGTATGTAAACACACAGAAATGAGAATGTTTAACTAATCATAGAGTAATTCTCTTGGGCAACAAAGGCTGGGCTCAATCAAGGTGGTAAGTTTGAACTGTTTCTTCCCCCTCCTTCCCGAGTTAGACTTAGAAAAAACAGCAGCAGCAAAAAAATGACCCCACTTTGCCCGGGTATATTTTAGCAAACAATAGATTACATACTGAAACAATGTGTCCTTTACAAGTACTAATGTTCCTTTATTTCAGGAAGGTTATGGTTCATGATCTTCCAGAAACTACTGGAAAATAATACAGCAAAAAGGGCTACAGTGTTCTGTGTCTGAAATGGTGAGATCCTAGCACTGACTGATGCTATGGCATGATTCCCTCTGCCATGCCACTGCAGAACAGAATTGCTACAATACTGATAGCATTGTCTGTGTGCTGCTGACACACAGCATCAGCCATTATTGCTAAAGCTAATGGACAAGAAAAATGGAGGGGCTCTGTAGTCAATAATTTGGTGGTTTCTTGTTTATTTATTTGTTTTTTTAACACACATATTGTTTCTTGTAAGGGTTTTAGTGTAATTGAAACTATAAGTCTGAGCAATACTGTCATGATTTTACTGCTGAGACTTGACAGGCCTATTTGTACTTACTAGTGTGAATTTTTAGCATGTAGCAGAAAATTGGATCAATAAATGCAATGTTTATTTATTAAATGCAATAAATGCAAAGTTTTGAAGGAATAAGGAGCTCGCTGTCAGGTACTTTTTTTCTGAAATGTTATGTGTGCCCTCACCCTGCCCTTCTGAGTTAAACTAGTATTTTTTATAAGCACTAGTATTTTTTACCACTTGATTTAGTAGCAGAGTTTTTATGTGCAAGCTAGACTAGAGAAAATCCACTCTTCTCTAAATCTTTTACTTTAGGAGCTAACTTGCCTAATCAAGCAAAGCCACTTCTCTGTGCAATGGGAAGTGACAAACATTTATTCATTGAAAAAGCTTTAATTGTGAATGAAGGAATGAATCCCCAGAAAGCTATGAACTAGCTTGTACATTGTCACAGTTTAGGGTCAGGGCAGCACCTTAGACATGTGCCTATTTTGTGTACAAAAGGGGTGCAGCTGAAGAAGCAACGGAAAAAAAACACTGTGACTATACAAAGTAGTAAGAAAAAGAAGCAGCTACATGCTTGCTACTTCTCTCTACTATCCAGTTTATTGAAGTTTTATATCCAGTTTTATTGCAGGATCTGCCTCTAAAACTGTTCTACTGGCAAATCCTCTTTCTAACTAAACTGAAGTTAATTTACAGCTCATGGAACTGGCTACGTTCCCTCAAATAGCCCTGTTCTTCAATTGTAGGTGAAGAGTTCAACTGTAGTTGAAATTCTTCTATTGTTTCCAGCAGATGATTCAAATAATGAGTGTGAGACATTCTGCCAGTTGCTAATTCTGAACTTCAATTAAATAGTTATATATGTCCCCTGTTTCTGTACTGAATGTGCCATTCTGGCTTTCTTCCTCTGTTGATTCATACTCAAACTTAGAGTCAGAATCCGGGTCATCAGAAGATTGTTTCTTGATTTCTTCTGCACTTAGCATCTCTACTAGAAATAGGTTTAAAAGGAACTCGTAAAATGCCTGCACATGTTTTTCTCCTTCCCTAGCTGCAAGCCTTGCATGTTCCATCTAGGAGCTGGGCAAAACTATTCTGAATCTTTTTCAGCTGAAATAAAGGATTTCCAAACCCAGACAGGCAATAAGATGCCTGTACAAGTGTTTGCTGATTAAGAGCTAATTGGTTAAAATCAACTACATTAAAGGAGGAGCTGAAACAGGCACCACTTTTTACTTGTGCCTTCTGTAAACTACCTTAAAATAAGTGGCTGTGATAGAATCAGTTAGGAAGTTACTAAAAAGATCACTGTCTTATTTTTCTCTCTTAAGAGTGATTGAGAAACACTTCAATGTGGTTTTTTTAGGACAAGTGGAATGGCCTCAAGTTGCACCAGGGAAGGTTTAGGTTGGATATTAGGAAAACTATTATCCCCAAAAGGGTTCTCAAGGCCTGGCCCAGGCTGCCCAGGGCAGTGGTGGAGTCCCCATCCCTGGAGTGGTTTCAAAGCCATGGAGATGTGGTGCTGAGGGACATGGTTTAATGGCAACCTGACTGTACTGGGTTAAAGGTTGGACTTGAACTTAACAGTCTTTTCCAATCAGCACAATTCTATGATTCTGCCATGTACATATAAATATACTTAACATAATATGCCTCTTCTGAGCAGTGTCAGATGTGGTAGTCAATAGTATGACACTCTTCTATGATGAAAAAGTTGTGTGTGTCTTATTACTTAATATAAATGTAATCTAGTTCTCCCCTACGTTTCTTTGTAGCCTGTAGGGCTTTCCAATATGCTCTTCAGTAGCATGAGTACAAAAGCATTAGGAGAGAGGATTTTAACCTGTAGTCAACAAATCCTGTTCTTTCTCTCAACGAGTATTTGAACTAGACACTGCCACTAACACTGAAATTATGTATAACACGTTGCCTGTTAACTGTTGTGTTCTCAGTGTATATCCTTGAATATTCTCTCTCAGCTAGGTATGACTATTGTCAGTACACAGGCACTCCTATCTGTCCAAATCTCTATCCTACTGAGGCATAGGATTGTAGCTTCCTTTTAGTGTGGGGTAATTTCTGATTTTATGAGTCAGTTCTACTGGAGACAAAAGGAAAAGGAAGTTAATTTTCTTCAAGGAGAAAAAATAAATAAACCCCATCTAAAATCCCTGACCAAGACCAGTATGACTGGTTAGAAAGGAAGAAAAACTTTGTCTCAAAACTCTGCTCAAATATTACAGGTTCTGGGTGGATTTATTTGCTTTGTGCAGCATTGTTTTTGAATCGAATCACAAATCTGACTTCATCTCTAAGTTAAAAACTGTTGTTGACTGTATACAGGTGATTCAAGCAAAAAGAGGTGTATTTTCTCTTGCAGATTTCCAATTCATTCCATAAAATGAGTAGACAAAGTTAGTTTTTGTCACTTTCCAGAATCATAAATTACTATGGAACAAGTTTTGTGTTTTTGAAATATGTGAATACAATGTTCTTGGGCAGGTGCCTACTTAGTAATGCAAGAATAACTTGGTTGTTTTTTTTTTCCCTAAGAATGCCATGGTTATTAGCATAGCACTTAGCTGGATGAAATAAACCTTCTCACCTGTTTGTTAAAGGAAGGCTAGATCTGCTTGTTCCATGTTTTCCTGTCTGTGGTAACAGTGGAAAGGATGACTGTAACAATGACAGTCACACCATAAAAGGAGTTAAGATCTCAACTTGATGATGATGGTCAGCAGCTGCAGACTAGATTCTTCATATAGTCCTTTATTTGTGTCAGATTGTCCCTCACCACCAGAAAAGGCCCATGTGACTGTCTTCTAGGTCACTGAAACAAAGACAACAGGCTGTTTTTTCTCTGCATTTCACATGCTTTCTCAATTCCTGAAAGGCATACACTAGAAGTGCTTTCTTTTGTATGAGCTTCATGCTTATACTTACTTACAAAATCACTCTTTTAGTAACTAAATCGAAGTCATTTTTCACAAAGATTACACTTTCCTTCAGTTCTTTCCATCTTTTCTTATATTTTGTGGTGGTTTTTATTAGAAAATAGAAAACTTTGGGATTAAAAAGGAAAAAAAAGTGTGTGAGAGAAATGAGAGATGCCTTTCAGTTGTAACTGCTACCTAAAGAAACATCAGAAGGGCCAAGTCCACGTTTATGACTAGTAAAATGCAAGTGTGCACATATACTGGGCTAAAGTCTGAACTTCTACAAGTTATCTATTTTTCAGTTAATAGAGAAAATGCTTTTAAAATTTCTTTTTTATTGCTGTGTTGTCTGACCTCGCTCTATGCTAATTAATGACTGACATAAATTTTGGCCAGGCCATTATTCAATTAGGTAGCCTACAGATTTTCCAGAATACTAATCTGGAAGCTAATATTTTGAGGAAAAAGTGCAGCTTGGGTACAGTCTGTACATGTATTTTGGTATCTTCCAATGCTATTACTCTCTTTATCAAAAAAAAAAGAGATAAGGTATGCACAAAGAGGAGAGACTGTTTCTGCCACAGAGAAGAAAAGGATGTTTGGATACTAGCCTGGGACTTTGGAGAGTAAAATTCAGTTTAATGATTAGTGGCAGACTCTGCCATGGTGAAAAGCAATGTCATTTTATTTTTTTGATACTTGAGTTTTATACTTCTTTTGTGGAACTGATCTTGCATGTCTCACAGGGCTTCTCTGAAGTTAAATATTTTCACTGTGTAATGTCTTTTATAGTATGAGGTGTCATGTGAGTCATCTGTTAATCATAGAATCGTAGAATGTTTGGGGTTGGAAGGGACCTTTAAAGGTCATCTAGTCCAACCCCTCTGCAGGGAGCTGGGACATCTTAAACTAGAGCAGGTTGCTCAGAGCTGTGTCCAACATGACCTGGAATGTTTGCAGAGATGGGCCATCTTTCTGGGCAACCTGGGCCAGTGTTTCACCATGTCTCATAAAACATTTCTTCCTTATATGTAGTCTGAGTCTCATCTCTTTAGCTCAAAACCACCACCCCTTGTCCTGTTGCAACAGGCCCTGCTGAAAAGACTGTCCCCATCTTTCTTATAGGCCCCCTTTAAGTACTGAAAGGCTGCTCTATGGTTTCCCCAGAGCCTTCTCTTCTCCAGGATGAACAGCCCCAACTCTCTCAGCCTTTCTTCATAGGAGATCATTCCTGTGGCTCTCCTTTGGATCCGCTCCAACAGGTTCATATTTGTCTTGTGCTGAGGACTCACGACGTGAAGATAATCTCCCTCATGGAGATTGGCATTTTGGCTCATGCCAAATTCTGTTCTCAGGCACCCAGAGGGGTGGGGTCTGCAAGTGTGAGAGATCTGCTGAAAAATGTACAGCAGTATGTTCCCTGACTGGGACCTATGAATTTAATCAGAACACTAGGTATGCAATATCTTTCTGATTTTCTGTCTCCTGCAGAACCCCTTGTAGTCTCTATTATGACCCCTCTTCATTCTTTTCAGTCTTATGCAAAGCACAGACTCCCATGGAAATTGCATCTCTCATCTGGAGTTTCCTTGTTTGCTCATGTGATAGCTACTTGTCAGCCAGCAGATTTAATGAAGTTGACAGCTATTTTTTCCTGCTATCTCATGTGTGCTGCAAGGACTGTGGGGAGGGGACCCAGCAAAATCACAAGTGCCACAGTCTCTATTTGTTCCAATGTGCTGTATGTAATTTCTTGTGTGTTGAGCTGGGGTGTGGGCCATGATATGCTTCCTGACACAGCTTCTCTTAGGTTGTAGG
This sequence comes from Actenoides hombroni, assembly GCA_024336885.1. Taxonomy (NCBI): domain Eukaryota; kingdom Metazoa; phylum Chordata; class Aves; order Coraciiformes; family Alcedinidae; genus Actenoides; species Actenoides hombroni. The sequence continues at coordinate 7,975,317 of WUAM01000119.1, forward strand.
ACTGGATCACACCTTGAGCCTTGCTGCTGTCTAAAATGGCCATAAGTGTCATCCCGTCTGTGGTGGGGCAATTAAGCTAAAATTCTGTCAATTGGAGGCTGATCTTGAAACCAACAGATTGGCCTCAAAAGACAACTGCCAGCAGTCATGCTCACAGGGCAAGAAAGACAACTTCCCAGCAGCAGATGTAGGGGTTAGCTGAGGCTGGAATTCAGAGTGGTCTGGAGTCCCTGTTCCTCATTTCTCCTCAACTGGTCCCCTACTCTATGTAGGGGCCCTGTCTGTGGTAAGAATATATTGCCAAGTGTGCAGCAGCATTAGGACAAAGAGGATGAAGTCCAAATTCACAACCAAGTGACAGGAACTTTGTTAGGGAAGGGAAAGGGAGTAAGTAGAACTGGATTCTCATCCAGTTTGGATGTTAAGAGAGCCTACTGTCTCATAAAGGACAGATCTTGCTGAAATGACTTGATCCTCCACCTCAGAGGAATTGAAGTGTACTGAGCGAGGGAGGTGCCTCAGCTGTACTTTGGGATGAAGATATTGAAAGTGTCACTTCATTAACTACACCTTTGTGTGAACTTCAGTTTAGCCCTGGCCTGGCGAAATCCCTGTCTTAGCAAACCCTCCAGTGTAAACATCATTTTGCCAGCATAGAAGTATGACTAAGATCAGCTCTCCTTAAGGTATTTAAGGAAGTGGAATAATAGTTTCAGGATAAACTGCCTGTCAGTACAGGGGTTGGCCAACAGCTATTCTGATCTAGTGATATAGGCCAGCCTTTATATTATAGTAGTGCTTGCTATGCTAGTAAAGGCCTTGTAGTGTACGTGTGCCCTTAGTATTTCTTTGTGTTGTTTTCTGGTCATCCTTAAATGAATGGGAGATTCTCTTCTACTTCCTATGGGAATAGTACCAACAAAAAACATCACTATTTCTGAACTTTATACAGTGAAGCTATTTTTAACTATATAGCTGTGTATTTAGTCCATTGTATAAAGAATTAACACTGTGTATGAAAAAGGAATTGACCATAACCGAATTATTATTATTCATTTTCCCCCATGAATAATCAAGCTACTGGATTATTGTTGGACTTTCTATCTCTTTGCAGCTCTATTCATGTCTGTTGTTGAAACTGTTGGTGTATTTATTACACATTTCTCTTTAGTGCATCCCAGGAAGGGAAAAAAGGTACGCTTGCTATCCATGTTGGGCAGTTCAGTTCCTGATAAATGCTGTGCTACCTTTCTGAGGCCATGGGTTCCATTTCCATTTGACATACTGGCAAAGAGTTACAGACTTGATGATTATTTTTTTTTAATGAATTTTTTTTTTGTTAACGTTTTGGGGTTTATTTATTTTATTTTTTTTTTAAAAGCAGAGTAAATGTGTTCAGAGCAGTAGAAGGCTTAACAGGTAAATGTATCGTGTATATGCAACAAATGTTCTTTCCTGTAGTGAAAGCCACAAGATCGAATCTCTTCTATGCCATGTGAACACCCTGATGATACTTCCACCAAAGTTTTAGCTCAGTTTGGGGGAGGTCTTGTCATCTCCTGGGAGGATTTTATCCCGTGATACATCCAGAATGGGAAGAGTCTTCTCAGTTACCTTGATTTTCAGATCACAGAATCAGGTCTTGGTTGTTAATGTATTAGAGTCTCCTTTCTTTTTCAAACCATTTTTCTAACCTAGTGTTCTTCCTTCCAGTTGCATGTGCTGTAAGGGATTACTCATAGTTCCTGTAGCAGTTCCTGGTCTGTTTCGTAAGTGTTTGTGTTACTCAGCATTTTTTTTTCCTTTCTAATGTTCATGTGGCCGATAGGTATGGCTGGGTGGAGGTTTCTCCTCTGTGAAATGAAGGTGTGTGCTTTCTGTATGTTATCTCACATAGCTGATTAATTGAATAGCCTGTTTGACGTCTATTGGCTGATAGAAGTCATGTAGATGAGTTAAATTTTCTAGTGTTACCTACCCAACACTTTCCTTTTTCTTGCAAGCCTAAATGCACATTACTTATAGCTTTGGTTATAATCTGTTTACTGATGATCATTTTAAAATGATTTTTGGAGTAACATACACGTTAGGCTTCTAGTTCTGGTGGTTGTGGGCACTTTGTTTTATTTATCAGTTTAACTTAATTTGTAATAAATAGTTCCTGGCACTAGTGATAAATGCTGTTTAAACATACTTGACCACCAGCACAGGTGTAGCTAACCATTGTAGCTGCATAGTAACACATTTGACCCACCAGACTTTCTCCAAAATCCGGAGCTTCAAGACATGGAATAGTAGGCCCTAAAGAAGAGGTAAGGGCACAGCAAAAGAATATCCTGAGTAACTGTGTCTGATCCCCTGCAGCAGCAGGTAGGAAACTTTTGACAGTCATCATAGCTCATTTAAAAACTAATCAAACAAAAATGCATCTGTTTAGAGTGCTGCAGCCCAAGGCAAAGTGAATGCCAAAGCTGATCTGTGCCTCTTATACACATACTAAAATACTTTACAGTTCTGGAACATAGCATGATTTTTAATCATATTTGTCCTTTCACATCTATCTAAGGTTGCAAGTACTAACAAACAGCTCCATAATTTTCACTTCCAGATGAGAAATGAGGTGCAGTGAGGTTAAGAGACTTGCTTTAGGGATTGTTGACTTAGTCTGTCCAGCAGAAGAATCTACTGAATTTGTGTTTCTCAAGTCCAAGAATAGCATGCCATCTGCCTTGATCTGCAGTGGTCCCTCCTCCTGCAGCTCTCAGTCAGAAAGAGATGCAGAGTCATGGAGATTTCATTACATTCAGTTTTCCCTCAAATGAACAATTGTTGTTCCTTCCTGTTTAAAAGGAATGCCAAAGGAGGGAGCTAATTATTGTGCCTGTAGGAAAGCTAGCTTTGACTGCTGTTTTGACAAATACAGATGACAAAAGAGAAGTTTGTGTTCTGGTTGTGTGTTGTCTTCAGCTGTTGCTGAATGCACTTTATTTGGGGTGGAGAAGGAAGGGGCACTGGGAAGTACTGGTAGATTTATGAATTATTTAAGCTGTTGCACCATCTAGTGGTAGCTTTTTGAAAAAAACCTGGTCAATCATATAATAAGGTAAAAGCAGATAATCAGGTTAACTTTCAATTTCCAGCTGCATGTGTAACTAAAAGCAAGTAGCTGTGTTAAGGCAAGTGTAAAGCCATCGTTCTCCTAAGGAAGCCTGATGTTATACTCCTTCCCAATGTGTGTTTACACCTTTCTTGAAGGTAACGTAACTCTTAGTTTTATCTTCTCACGCAAGATGCTCACAGTTGCAGAAGATTTACCTTTTCAAAGAAGAAAATCATCTTGTTGTAAAACAAAAATAGTTCATTCACGAAATAATATTCATTTTTAGTTCAAAGGTCAAGCGCTCTCTTTAAAAATAAAAGAAGCTGGATTAGTATGCTGAAGACTGAGAATATCCACTGCATAGCAGGATCACTGCATATTTTTCCATGTCAAACTGCCTATGTGCCTTACACCTGCTCTGGACAGATTTCAGTGTACAGTCAGCTATGAGGAGTCGATGCATTATCTAGCTCCTGCCACTCAAGGAATCAGCTTAGAAATCATGAAGTTTTTTAAAAACAAAAGAAAACCGAACCCACCCTGAACCTCTTGTATTCCTTCTAGGTTTTTTTTAGCCTGTAGGCTGCACTGGATTCACACTTTTAAGCTTTTCCCGTTATGCAGGGGAGTGAAAACCCTTTTATTTTAAAATTAATGCTGAGACTCTCAGGCACGATTCCAGCAGCAGAGACTTTTAAGAAAGCACTAAAAATAGTGCGAGTCATGATAAAATTGTGAGAGCAGGAAATGTTGCCTCTGAGAGGAGTAGGGAGGAATCTCAATTTGTATGCATTCATTAACTTGGCTGCTTTTTCTACACTGCTGCTTCTTTCATTGCTGAAAGAATGATAAAAACTGTTCACAAATCAACTCCTGGCTGAATGCTCTGAGGTAGTTTATAACCATGACAATAACTTGCTATTGACAGTTAATTATTACAGATCTAACGCGTCATTCAGATTATTTACCATTTCCCCAATGGCTTTGTTTTTGCAGGTAAAGTGAAGCTGTTTGGGTGCTTAATTTTTTGGATGAAATGCCGTGGGTGCTCATGGCTGGTTAGTGGTAATGATCTGGAGTGTGTTGGAAAGATACCTGCATGCTAGGCACAGTGGTATGATTGAAATGGAATGATTGTGCTACTTTGTCTCCATTGCAACACTTATGGCTTAAAAAGATGCTACGATAGTATTTCTGCATAGAGAATACTGGCTTTGTATCTGGCAAGAAGGTTCTGCTTACATGCAACTATCAATGCTTGCAGTCTTAATTATCATTAAAGTATAAAGGCTTTATGATCACTGCCATGTGTAATGCAAATAAAATGCAGTTACACCTCACTCTGGGGCAAGGTGGGCATGGGGGTGCTCGTAATTCTCCAAAATGACGTGAAAGAAGATACAGAAACAAATTTGACCCTCAACTGGGTTTGTGGGTTTGTTCCACCCGGGGACCTTGGGTGTGTAAGGCTACAGACTGAGCCAAGTCCTTTTTACTTGCAAACTGGAACGTTCTGCTGTGCCACCTTCTACTTCAGGCTAACAGGTAGTGTGTGTGAATCTAACACTTGTACCTTATAAAGAAAATACCCTTGAAAGTGGAAATGGCTGTTCCAAAGGTGATGATACTGGATATTGAAACAAAAACATCTAATTGGCTTTGCCATTAGTGCAAGAGGTTTAGTAGACACAGAAAGAAACTTTTCTGGTTATAGTGCATAGTAACTTCTGCTTCGGATGAAAACCAGGCTTGTCACAACAGCAAAGTATCTCAGAATTTAAGTTTTTGAAGAAGGATTTGTGTGTTGTCTGTAGGAAGGTAGGTAAGTTTACTATATGGTTATTGTTTACAAATAAAGCCTGTTTACTCTGTCCAATGTAACACATTCTTATTTTACTGTATTACACTTGGAAGATGGTTCCCATCGAGATTTTTATAACCTGTTTTTTATTCAGTTTAACTTGTTACAGTTTTTCTGCTGTGCCCTCTTGCTCACTACTGTCATACTCCTGTTGCCTTGGTGAAGGTTGTACACAAAATGCTATCATTTGCCTTAAAGTTCACTAAGATTCTGACACTGAACTATAAGGCCATTATGTCAGTAATGAGATTTTCCTGTTTACTGTATTTTAATCTTTCCTAGCAAGTGGTCTGACTTGGCTAGACTTTGTACTGCAGTGGCATGTTAGTGGCAAGGTTTTCAAGGGAGCATAAGCCTTTTCCTGTGAGTCCATTCTTGTGTTAGTACACAGATAAATTGGGAAGTAATAATCACAGTCCTTTCTGTATATCAGAGTTAGTTTTGTGGAAATGCTCTTTTAAGGGTTGAACTGTTTGGTTACAGTCGTTATTTTTCTATGTGTGCAGGACTGAAGTACAAGAGATGTCAAAAAGAAATCTAACCAATCACTTTCTAAAACTCGAAGCAATCCGCAAGTATAATGCCAAAAGTATATTCAGTGTTCTTGAATTACGATTAAATTATATAACCAGCTGATTAAACATTGTCCATGATTACCTTTTCATTCCCTCTCGGCACTAATTTGGAATTCGAAAGGTTATTTATTTGAGTGCTTAAGCAGATGAAAAGTCTGTTGTAGCTTGGAAAATTTCTAGCTGTTGCAGTTTTAAAGAAATTCCTGGGAATAACACAATGCCTTTCTCCTAGTGGAACTTATCCAAAAATGGACATCACAAGTTCAACTTCTAATACAAGAAATGACATGTACCATGAACATCTTTGCAGTCCTTCTATATGCATTTCTTCCTATGAACCGGAATGCTTTACCTATTTTATTTTTTAATTTTCATAGTTTTGTTTTCATTTCATACTACCTCTTTGAATAACTTTTAGATAGTGTTCACTAAATATGTTAGCTAGCTAGTGGTGTTCATGTTGCTGAAATAGCATGACAGTGTATTTTCAGTAGACCCTCAGCTACATAAAAATGATTTGATGAAGTAACAAAAATTGGACATTCACTTTCTCATGGATTTCGGGGGAGGGAGCAAAGTTGCTAGAAATTTGCAATTATTTGAGAATCAGTTAACAAGATTCAGTTCTTATTTAGCTCTCAGGAATTCAAGCAACCCTAACAGTAAAACTATGTTATTGAGTGGAGGAATGAAGCAAACCGTGTATAATAACAATGTTTTTTCTTCCACAAATGCCCAATATTACGTATTGTTTTCTTGTCCTCTGTATCTGCCATTTTCAGAGTTGAATATGTGCTTCTACAACTTGCAGCGATGATGGCAACCCCATAGCAACACCATCTGTTTATTCAAATGATGTCTACTCATAAGTGAAACATGGTAATTAAATATAGCTTGACAGTTACCTGACATTTTTAGAGTTTTAAGTTGTTTTTCACTGCAACATAGTAAAAAATAAAACTGGAATTAATTTGACTGTCAGAAGCTAGTTATATTGTAAATAATCTTTCGCAAAACCTAAACCCCCAAGTTTCTGTGAAAAAATGCTGGTCTTACCTCCAAATTTCACTGATGACCTGGTTACTGTAGGTGGCTATGTAATATAGATCATTGAGTTAAGGACTTATAGATTTGTTTTTGGAAAACACATTACTATACCCTAGTAGTATAGCATGTACTCAATTTTCCCCTCATGTTTATTTGCATGAATGAGAACTGGGTTCATGTTACAACTCTAGACTTGCACATTTGTAGGTGTAAGTCCACAAACATCAAAGACTATCAACCAGTATAAGAGTAAATTTTTAGATCCCACCATCTCAAACTGTGACTGCACGTAGTAGTTGAATTAGCACTACTAGTCCTGAAAGAAGTACCATAATTCCAAGGAACTTTCTGTGGATTTTTTTGTTTGTTTGTTTGTTTTGGTTGGGGTGGTTGTTTTTTTTTTTTTTGTTATTTGATTGGTTGGTTTGGTTTTGTTTAAAGAAGACTAGATGTTTTGGAAGCCTGCCTGCACTCTGCATTCCATATGTCTGTGTTTGGAGGTATCCAAACTCACTGTTAAGTCAGAGGCAGCTGCAGATGTACTTAAGTCTTAGATTTGAATGTCTATTTTGAGTCTGTTTAAAATGGGAATGTGGCTATTCGTTTCATTTCTACAGACTTCAGCGTTGTAGGGAAGGAAGCAAGAGGAAAGAGGAAACAGGATACCTCCTTCCTAAACCTTACTACTCTGTGGCAAGCAGAGTGGCATTACTGAGGGTTGTTCCTGTGTCTGTTCATTTTGTTTAAGCTCTAGAGAAATTGTAAATTTTTAAAGCCTGCTATCACAAGAGCACAACTGCTGCTAGTGACAGCCAGTAGGGGCTTTCTCTTCTTGTCCTACTTAGTCTTAAGTATATGAGAGAAGGAAAAGGAGCAGACTGTAATGAAACTGTTAAACTTAATGTCCTCAACATGAAAGGAAAGTAGATTAAAATTAAAGGAGATGTGAGTCATCAAATTGCCATGCACCACTGGATGCAACAGGCAGTATCAGGAGGGTTTTCTGCAGGAAAACCTGTGGTATTTTTTGCTATTGCTGTCAATAGCTGTCAGAAGAGTTGGACTGGGTGAAATGAGATGAGAAAGGAAGACTGTGATGCAGAAGGGAAGTTTAAAAAGCAACATATCTGCTTAATTAATTGCATCCTCCTTATATATTCATTAACTGCTATTTATAAGTCGATCTTCCTCTGCTTCAGATTTCCATTTTCAAGGTATAATATACAGAGCAAAGCAACTGTTCTCCAGCCACTTCATAGTACTGTTTTACATTTTGTATGACAATTTTATGCCTCTGATTTAAATAGTATAATAAAATTTTTAAGTGTTAAAGAAAGTTCTCAGGGAAGAAATAAGACTGGTATTTATACAAAAAAATTAAGTGCTATGGTTGAGATTCATGCAGTATTGATGAGATGGACTCTGATCATGTTATTAAATAAGCAACTATCTATGAATTAACAACTCTTCTAGAAAATACTGGAACTAAAGGGGTGTGTGGAAAATAAAACTGGAAAACATTCTATAAACTTGCTTTTTACTTAAGAAGTACCACTTCAATTTAATTCCCCCACCCTCCCCATGTTGAAATAGTTGATTCTAAAGCATCTGCTCACATTTTGCTGTCTTGAAATCCCTTTTTTTTCCTTTTTAAGAAAGGTCTGTAGTGGATTGTGTCAGACCGAGTTAGTTTGGATAGCACTTTAGCCTATCCTTGCAAGTTGTGACACAAGCTTTTCACATGAAATAAGGAAAATGCCATTTTATTGGATAAAGATCTCTTCCATCTTCTTTTCCTCAAGGGCAGTTGCTCTAGCCAGTTGTTCATTGTACTCTTGCAAAATGTGCTTAAGAAGCTAGCGTAGCATGCAATACAGGCCTATAGTGTAAATTCCTTAAAGCTTTTTCTTTAGGAGAAAATACAAAATTTTTTATGCTTTTTTCATTAGAAAAAAAAAAATTAAAAAAAAAAAATTGGTAAGAGAGGTCCCCCTTTTTCCAAGGAAGGCAGTGCTGCTTCGGAGCCTTGACAGATCTTCTCTGCTGTAACTCTTCTGGCAGTGGGGTGCCTTAGAATAGCAGCAACCTTGTCCACCCTGAAGCAGTTGCTTCGAAATGGGATCTGAATTGCCTCGTATTGGCAGAGAACTGTTTTTCTAATGATCATATATGTGGGACTAATTATCCGCTTTAAAATTCAAACATCACTTTGGTGAAGTAGCTTTGTGATTTAATTTTTTTAAAATTATTTTTTAATTTTTTCTTCTATGCTCCCATTTAAAGACCCAGAGATGGCCAACCTTGCTTATAATGTGGAACAAACTAAACACGTTTGAGCTGGTGTTTCTTTCCTCTATTACATTTTGAAGATCACTGAGCCATGTGTCACATGGATATATCTCCAAATGCTTTTTTTTTTTCAACTGGGCTTTTGCTTCTGTACAATTCTAGCAAAATTACTACCTGGTTTAACAGTAGGTTTATCATCTACTATACATACATAGGTAGATCAATGAGGTTTCTTTTCTGTTTGAATCTTCACCTTAGTAAAGAAAGAAATTGCAGCATGTTAAGGCCTAACGCTTACCTCAGTATGAAATGTAGTTTTTAGCAGTCCACACAGTGCAAAGATAGGCCTGCCAAAGTAAGTGTTCATCTTACCACCATTTAAATATCTCACTAGGAAGTTGTGTCTAAAAATACAAAAATACTGTAAATTGCTGCAATAAATTCGTTCTTAGAATCTGTTTCAGACTGGAATAGTGATGAAAAGAGCTATTATCTACATTTTTATACTTCTTCGTGATTAACTGCAGAGAGCAAACTCCCTGTAGGGACACCACACTGCTTCTCATTTATGGGCATGAGATACATAGAGAATGGAAGTGTCCTATAGGTAGCTCACAGGGGATCTGCTAAAGATAATTAGTGCATTTGTTTTCTCTTCCCAAATGCATCTGTAGTACAAAACTAGTCCATGACTCTACTTTGCTTGATAATTTTAAGTGAGATAGGTTATTTGACTAATGAAAAGAGGGCGAGGTTCTCCTCCTCCTCTACTCTGCACTGGTGAGACCACATCTGGAGTATTGTGTTCAGCTCTGGTCTCCCCAGTTCAAGAGGGACAGGGAAATACTAGAGAGAGTCTAAGGGAGAGCTACAAAGATGATGAAGGGACTGGAACATCTCTCTTATGAGGAAAGGCTGAGAGCCCTGGGGCTCTTTAGCCTGGAAAGGAGAAGACTGAGAGGGGATCTTATTAATGTTTACAGGTATCTGAAGGGTGGGTGTCAAGTAGAAGGGGCCAGTCTCTTTACAGTGGTTCCCTGTGATAGGACAAGAGGTAATGGTAGGAATGGAAGTTCCACCTCAACATGAGGAAAAACTTCTTCACTGGGAGAGTGACAGAGCCTGGCCCAGGCTGCTGTCCTGGTTTGAGTGGGAACAGAACGAATTGTTTTTTCGCTTGAGAGTAGAATTTCAGATGGCTTATGTAATAGTTGTGAAAACTGATAGTGAAATGTACTGGTTTGACCTTTACAGACATTTAAGTGTTTTACAGCCATTCCAGTTTTCTGTTCTTCTGAGTATCATGAAATTGTAGAGAACTAAGTCTGGTCAGTTAAGCTTTACCCACTATTTTAAATAAACTTCTAATGTAGTTTCAAAAAAAACTTTCACTCTTTTAATACTACATTTATAATCAGGATATTGGAAGCTTGTAGCTGTATTTCCCCTTCCAAAGAATATACTCTTTAAGCCTCTCTTCCTTGAGAGGGGATTCCCTTGGATGCTTATCAAACTACTGTGGGTGTAAGCACAGGCTTTAGTTGCCTTAAGGTCTCTGGTAACTTCATTATAAAATAAAAGTATGATATAGTAACTTAAAAATTAGACCCACTTTGATCAGCAAGCTGGACTAGCGACCTTCCTTCCAACCTAAATTTTTTTCTGTGATTTGTAGAACTTTGTGAGTTGGCAGATATAAAATGGACTACGGATGATAGAAGCAGTTATCTGTATTTATGTCCAGTTAGGTTTTAATTTCAGCGTCACGGAGCAGCATAGTTTTTGGCAAAGACAGTTGTTGTGAAACTGCTGTTAGATGGGCCAGTTCTTATCGGAAGCTGTAGGCCACTTCTGGTGAGTTATGCCTCCTCTCCTTAAGGAAACTCAAATCAAGAACTCAGGTAAGAATATAGAAGGGCAATTTTGCCATCAGTTTTTGTGTTCCCAAGTGACTGTTACTCAGCAGTTGAGGCCTGAGATGTGCCTACAAGTGTTGTCTTTTACTTGCCACAGGCTAAAAGTAGTATGGGCCTAGAAGTGTTGTCTTTTATTTGCCACAGGCTAAAAGTAGTATGGGCAAATACAGATCTTTTTAAATTTTTTTTAAAATTTTTTAATTTTTTTTGGCTATTACCAGCACATGATTTTAAACCCATTAAAAAAAAAAAAAAAAAGAGGAAGGTGCACATTCATCTTTGATATTACAACATTTGTAAGGTTTGAGACAAGTTAGTCTGATTTTTGAGTGCTTTTTGTAGAGGGAGGAGGAGGATGGAAAATCAGTATGACTCAGTGCTTAAGTAGTGTTAGAGTTTGAAGGGTTAAGGGCTGTTATTTTGGCAGAGACGGTTCGCCAAAGCCAAAGAGCTTTCTCTTGTGTACAGAAATAGCTATTCTAAACCTGTTAAATTTACATGAATGGTAGTTCCATTGCTACTGCTATAAACAAAAATAGAGGCAAAATGGATCGAAATACTTTCAGAAAAATAGTCTCATGTTCTTAACCTCTGTAGTCTTACAAGACTTCTGTTTTAATAAGAAGCAATTTGCACTTAACTGTGCCATAAAAGCAATGAAATCCAGAATGTTTCTGTCCAGTGCATCAGCTCTGGAGAACAGATTGCTTGCATGCCTTCTGTAGAAGTTGGTGTTGACACGTTCTTTTTCCCTCTGAGGTGCAACAGTTAAAGAGACAGACCTTATGACACTTACTGCATATGTTTAATTAGACAATTTGAAGCACTTTGGAGCAAAGTGAGGAAAGAACCTGTTGTTGTGGGTAAGTGGAACAGTGGCCAGTGGAACACTTCTGTGGACTTGTGTGAGAATTAACGAATGTTATCATTTCATAGGTTATTTTTTCCTTGTCTTACTTTGATGTCTCATTTGTGATCTTTTTGCTGAGTGCAGGGGAAGAAATGATGTTGGTTGAGAAATAAAACTGTTGTTGAAGGTAGTGGTATGTAATGACTGCATTGCATGGACTGATGCCAGTCTTCCTGCAGGGTTCCCACTTGATACGGAAGATACGTTGTGATTAAAAACTAGTTGTAAGCCCCATTTTTAATTTTCCTTTGTTTAAAAGCAAGGTGAGAGTGCCTCTGACCCCTCTACTAGAATAATGTGTCAGGTGTGGTTGGTTGTTTCTCCTGTGCTATGTGTTTATTGCTCTTTCAGGCTATGAGTAATGTGCTAGTAATTCTCAGAGAAGCAAATGCAGAAATCCTAGAACCGGAAATGTCAAGTTCAGAAAGGGCAAACTATACAGCAAGTTGTTTTCCTTCTATTCTTTTGCATGCTAACTGTAGCAGAGTAACGATCTTGGGAAATAATTGTATTCCTGTGGACAGCTATGACCTACATCTCTAGATCTGTGTACACGACGACAGTGATATGTTTGGAATAGATGTGCAGCATTGTGATGGTATCTATAAAGCAAGGCTTGGGGTGAAACCTTTTAAATGTCTCAGAGTTATCTTTCACAGAGTCACTCTAGAAACTTAGATGTTCACACGTGGAAGCTGCAGCTTCACTTTAGTAAAACTGAGTGGCATAACACTAGCCCAGCTGTCCTGGGCAGAACTGCAGCCACCTCAGACAGCATGCATAAACTCAATGCCATCCCTTATGGCATTAAGTTTGTAGTGTTCAAGTAATCAAGTTAGCAGGATATCCAGCAGGCTGCTCTAGTGACAGGTAAAAGTGTTGGCACACATGGACAAAGCAACGTATTTGCTGACAGTAATTCCTCTCTTAAAAAGAGTCTCATCTTCATATTTTACTGTGGACTGAAGAAAATAGTGAGCAACAAAAATTACTTTTAATTTACTTCCGAGATAGTCTGGAGGTGATGCAAACAATCACCCTGCATGAAATAGAACACTGGGGACTGTGTCCACCTTCGATGCTGACAGAACAAGTTGGCTTACTCTTGTTTTACTTTGGGTTATAGAATTCAATATGGGGGAAAAAAAACAAGCAAACAAACTCCCAAAATTGGTGGTATGCAAACTCATTTTGAGGATATTCAACTGCAGAATCCAGCATTATGGAGAAGCAATTTTCTAATAGATCTGTGTAGACCTCTGGAAGTCTCTTTTCCCTCTGGGAAACCTTTCATTTGACACAACTGCTGTCTGGGATGCATGTCCAGGGACAGAGCTGATCACAGCTGTCAGAAAGCACCGACCTCGCTTGGTGATGGAGAAGGGGTTGGGAAACAAATACAAAACACACTGTGCTGTCTCACATTCCTCGTGTGTGTGTATTCATATTTTGGTTTAATTATACAATTTTCAGGCTTGCAAGTTCACGTTTTGGCCACAATTATTTGAAAGAACTCTAGCTGATGGCAAAACTACAGTTGCCAAAAGAAACATTTCTTTTAAATTAAGTTGGTCTGAACAGATGTTGACAGACTGAAATCACCAGAAAGAATGCATGTCCAATTACTTTTCATGGAAGTGTCTTCTCCAGATTTACATTGCTCAAATAGATGTCTCATACAAAAATTCTTCTTGAATGATGTGAGAAATATCTCCATGAAAACCTGTAGAGGGGCTAAGTGTGGTGTTCCTCTGCGTGTTGGTGTTCCTCTGCGTGTTGGTGTTTCTCTGTAATAAAGATGTCTAAATTTCTATGTACAAGAAGCCCATTAATTTGAGACCTTAATCCTGTGTCAAATTCAAAGGAGGCTTTTCCCATCACTTCGTCACAGTTGGGATCAGACCTATCCATGTGTCTTCTTCTCTGCACATAGTCACACATATAACTGCCTCTCATGTCTTTAAGGTCTTACCCTGTGCTTAAGGGGAATCCACTTTGCATGCTATGTTTTGTGAAATTACTTTACTCTTTACTTGTTTTTCCTCCATAGGTTATTTGCTTTTCAGTTCTTCCATGAGCAGAGATTAATATTGATTTTTGGTTTTGGTGTAGGAAAGTTTAAATGGTTGCTGTGTGAAGACCGGGTGTAGTCTTTGAGCTTAAGCTGAACTGCTGGAGGAGGAGGGAAACTTAGATATGTTGCTATCCCTTTGCCTTTCCCTTTGTCTCTCTGACTCTGACACCCTGAATACTTTCTGTGTTTCTTCCAGGAATATGAGTGGCGAAATGTGAAGACTTGGTACGTTTGTCCAGATTTTCATACAGCTGGAGCAGCTTGATTGGAGCTGGAGCCTGGGCTGTGCCACTTGTAGATGAATATCATACCTATCAAGTGCAAGTAAGGCCCATGGCTTTGAGAGCAGTACTCCAACAAACTACTAGCCTACTGAATATGTGCTTGGTGAAGTCCCATACATTGCAGACACTTAGACTGTTGCATGTGAGCTTTTCCTCCTGTCATTAAATCCTGGACAGACATTTGGCTTCTACCCATCTGCTCAGGGAGTGCTAGTTTGCTTGCAATTCAGTGCAGCCAACTTACTATGACAAGTCATAGCTAAGTGTCCTGGGATAACTTCAAGCCCTACAGTATACCTTGTGCTCCCTTCAAATAAAAAAAACAGAAACAAAACAAAAACCAAACAAACAATTAAAAAAAACCCACTAACCAACCCCAAATCAGCTGCATAAATGGATAACTGTTGAAAAGTCATTTCTTCCAAAGCTTTAGAGGATAAAATCTTAGATTCACAGCCCCTCTAGTTCTCTTAGTTAAGAATGTCTGCATTATGTATGAGAGCAAACTAGAGGAGTTTTATGGTGTTATCACGAATAATTCTTTCTATCAGTAAACCTCTGGTGGGACCTTACTCAGCTCTTTGCCTGGAAAGGAAAAAATATTAAAAAACATCAACTATTTAATTAGGTCTTCTGTAGGGCCAGACAAAGCTGGATTTTTTTTTTTTTTCCTGAGATTTTTGTCAACACTTCCAGTAAATTCTGTTGGCAAAAGCTGCCCTCTTTTCATAGTCTGTGCATGGGCCTGAATTCTGATGGATTTGGTTGAACTGGGCAGTATGGGAAACCAGCCTGACATAGGGGATGAGGCCAATGCTGTAGAATCTTTAGCTCGCATATACTCTGGGGTTGCTTTTAGTCATCTTGTAGCCAGTTCCTACTTGAGAAGAAGGAAATAAGAATTGAGAAATGTAACAAAAGCAATCACTAAGGATTTTCCCTTTTACTGCCCAGTTTCTGAACTCAGGCAGAGAACTTCATAGATAAGTAGTTAATTTTTCAGCCTTACATAAACTGTACAGTAAAGACTGGCATTAGAAAACATCCTGCTTTTTTGTGTTTTGAGATATCACTGTCTTTTGAAAAAAAGTTTTGTCTCTTTTGATGTAAATAATTTCCTGCTTGCTGCTTCTGTCCTTAAATTCTTCCTTCCCTCTCCAGGAATGAGTAATAGCCCTGTGCTAAGTCAAAGGGGAAGGTGGTGTTTGGTAAAGCATACAACTGTAATCAAAGAGTGGTCAGTAACCAAACACTAGTGTATTAGCTGCCTGTTAGTACTGATTTGGTGGTGGGGGTGTTTTGTTTTTTGGTTTATGTTTTTTTGGTTGTGGTTTTTTTTTTGTTTTGTTTAATGTCTGGAAGTAGCAGGAGAGGGTTAATTTCTATTTTCTGTTCTATGTTGGGGAGAGAACTGAGAAGGAATTTGGGTTGGGACAATGACCCTTCCAATAGCCTATAACTGGACAAAAATATAAACTAAAGCACCCAAGCTGTCAGATTATGCATTGTCAAATGGTAGTTCTCATAACAGTGTCTCCCTGGGCAGCAGGGAGGTAATAAACTTCTCCAGGTTCTCTTTAGTGATAAATTTTGGTTGTCAGGGTATTTCAGCTCAATGCAATGATAAAAGGGAATAAAGCAACTAAACAGGTAACAAGGGAGATACTATTTCTGATTCAAGAAGTAAACTCAGTTGATCTATTGTTTTCTGTCACACTGTGAAGAGGAAAAAGATGGAGGGAACCAGAAAAAAAAGTCTTACTCTTCTTTAGTTCCATATCCTGCCAAAATATTCCTGTTCTGTATAGCAGCTGGATATGGTACAGGACAGCAGGTTAGATGAAGAATGGGTACAGCGTCCTCAATTTGAAAATGTTTTCTCATTAAATATGCACAATTTAACCAAATCTAGCCATATCCAAAAAAAAGCTGAACTGACTTTGCTGTCCCTAAGCTTAGACCATTAGTGCTTGGATGAAAACAATAGTATCTATTTGTTCTTTCTGGCTGCTGTGGCAATTTTTTTATTCCCTCCCCAGAACAACTTTGACATTAATCATTTCTTGATCACAAATTGCTGGATGCTTAATCAACATACTGGACAAAACGTTTCAGCAACACTGCATGTTTTATAAATAGATGTAATGGTAAAGCTTTCTCTGGTTCTTAGATTTGTAGATTACTGTGAATAAAAAAAAACCCCAAAAACCACAAAAAAACCCCAAACCAACCAAACAAAAACCAACAGCAACAAAAAAAAACAGAATCAGGAAAATACCAGTACATAGTCGGTTCAACATAGCCTAACTTTTTATCAAGTAATACCTGGTCTCTTCTGGGAGTCACTAATAAAGAATTTATTATTGAAAATCTGACCTATGGTTATTTTTTTTATAGTTACCATATTAAGGTCTGGTCTTGCTTTGAAAACAGACGTAACCCATTGGTTTAATTCAAAGTGCTAATGCTCTGGCTTATGACTTAACTGTTGTCTACAGAGATTCATCAAGCTGCCACTGATGTTGAACTGATAAGATTATATAGCCCTTGTAGGTAGTTTGGGTTGAACCTGCTTTCTGTTTTTCACTCTGGTTAGTTGTCAGTCTTTGATAATCCACTCATTGATTTGTGAGCTGAGGTGTAGTAAAATCTGAAAACATGAAGACAAATTGGCTTGAAGAGCCTCAGATTTTGAATCCTAGGCTTAAGTTTTCTCTTTTAACGCTTTAACCATTGTATTTAGGAATCAGATTTTTTGCAGATAGTTTAATGTGTGTTAATTAGCCCTTTAATTACCATAGTAGGATTATAAATTTGGTTAGGTCCTTATTATCCAATTCATTATTATATCAGACCAGATGAACTATTAAAACTAAGTAATGAAGATAAAGACTGATTTAGGGACTGATTACCACTGAACAGTAGCTTTACAGCATCTTTAATCTGAATTAGAGAAATATTATTTGCAATTTTGAGTTTACCTTTTAATTGCCTTTTGGAGGAGAATGGGATGTAAAGGAAAAAAACATGATACCTTTGTCAACTGGTCTTGAAATGTTTAGTGCTATGCAATGTTCCTGGCCCTTGAGCTCTGAGTTACAAAACTAGCTCAACATACACCTAATTTTGCACTTCTTAGGTTACCATTGCTTCCTCTCTGATGGGAAGAAGAGCAAGTCTGTTTTTGCAGTAGGAGATTAATTTCTGATCTCTGTCTCCATAAATAACTTGTTTATCCCTCTGTGGATAAGGAAAATTTGTCCCTGGTGCCAGTAACTTACAGCTTCTTTCAGGAAGCAACAGAAAAATAGAACCCCCCTGAAAAATATTGTGTATTTAAGCTCAGGGATTTTCTCTCTCCAAGTTCATATGGATAGAAGCTCTTCATGTGAGTTAAAAATCCTGTATCATTGCATAGACTTTTTTTTTTTTTTTTGCCTCTTATCACCTATTTCTGTGCCCTTACTTTTTATTGTATGTATTTATTTGAAAAAGCTCATAACCAAAGAAAACAATTTTGTTATTAGAGCACTCTACTTCCTTTCAAAATACGTATTGTGAAACAGACTTTAATCTTTATTTTGCAACAAAATTATGAATCTAGGAAAAAGTAGTGTTACTGCCACTTTTCAGATATCTAAATGTTGTATCAGAATGTGGATAATGGACCTATTAAATTAATACATATGCAGAACACATGCATGGTTAATTTAATGACTGCCTCAAAAGTAGCATGACACAACAATGGTCCAGTCTTTTTGCATACCTTTTTAATGTCTGCTTATTCACAATGTTCACCAATGGTGTGTTTCCTATGAAATCCACATAGCCTTGTTTCCAGACCTGTAGTTTGTCCAGACTCTGAAGGAGAGAATTCCTAGGATATGGTATTGATCTTTGTAGCCCCTTGTTTCCAAAGGCAGGCTTTCAATCTTCTTGTGCCATGCATTCATTTAATAGCAGTGTGTGCTGTTATATTCTTCAGTTAATTGATGATAAACCCTTCCATTCCATCCATCTAGGATGAGAAATCAGTTAATCTTGTGCAAGAATTTTCACATAATGGGGCCAGCTTTCCTCTCAATGTGTTTGGTAACCCCATTAATGTTAGTAGAAGTTCCATGTGCACACGTGGAATAATGGTCTCCAACATCCCTCTGACAACTACTCAATCATTATGACCAATGTATAATTTCTGTCAGTCTTTGGATACTTAAGCTAGTCTTACAGTTATGTTCAGGAATTGCTTTGTTGCAGTTCAAATAACAATGCAGGAAGACTGGCAGTGTTGCATTTAATTGATTAAGAATTTTAACACTTAAGATGGTAGTGATAAACTGCTCAGATTCATGTTCCCTGTGCTACAATGGAATATGTGAACTAGCTATGTTAATCTTACCTAAAACATCTAAAGATTGATCAAAATTTCTAGCTTTTATGACTGAATTCTGATGGAGACCTTTAAATAATTCTCAGCAATGAAAACCTGCTTCTTTGTTCAAAATTGTATCATAGAGAAAGCAGTACCTTTTAGTATTGTGCTGGTGCGACGGGAGTAGGAAACTTTTTCTTGGCAGGAACAACGACTAATACTTTAAGAGTTCATAGTGGTTTTTCTTTTATGGATGAGTAAAATAATTTCTCTTATAAGCCAGTAGATTAAAATATTCCTTAATAATGTTATTTCTATGTATTGTGGTGAAAATTGGGTACCTAATGTTGTTAGGCGATTTTGAGAATTCCAGAGGTGTCTGGCAGACCAGTCTTTGCTTTAATGTCTTGGTCTCAGATATGTTGTGAATTTGAGTTATAGTGGCAGTTAATGCATTAAAAGGGAGGGGGAAATATTGTAATTTCTGTCTCTGGGGTTCATTTTAATGTTCCTTTGGATTTCCCCTGTGAGGATAATAATAGATGTCCACAACTGTTTTCTTACTAACTGCAGACCTTGCAGTGTCTCCTCACCTAGAAGTCTTTCCATGTCTTTCCAGGTTTCTGAGTCTCTTCACCTTCTGCTCTAAGATAGCATTTTCAGGCTGAACACAATAATCCATTAAAAAAAGAACCTTCCAGTAGTAAAATGTTTGACATCATCACCACCTTTGAAAGACAATGTTTTGTTTGCTATTTCAAAGCCTCCTGCAAAATGAGCGGAGTGTATCTCCTGCTTTTGTTATTACTCTGTAAAAGCTTTTAGTTATTAAAAACAGCAGTCTATTTATTTTCAAACCCATTGAAATGTCCTGTCTGTCAATTGGTTCTGTATTTTTTGCCACACTGTTGTCTTGCCTTTGCACAGATGTGAAAAATACATTAGGAACTTGGAGTTCAGCAAAAGTCAGGAATGCAGGCAGGTTTCACTACTGTTGGTTCCTCTGGTGAATGAACAAGTCCATGTCTCACAGTAGTAATGATAATGCAAGGGTAATTCCCACTTAAAGAAAGCTGAGATCACCCTCACTACTAGATTGTTGCCCATGTCCAGAATGGACTGTTCTGAGTGCTTGCTATCATTGCACATAGACAGTTACCTTCTGCAAATTCTAAATTTCGTACTGAAAGACTTTTCTCTGTTCATTGAGATCCTATGGATTAGGAAGGTTTGCCTAGGCATTCTTAAAAAAAAATAAATTTATTCTGCTGATTAGACAGCTCCTCAAATGTCAGTCAAAAGTATGGTCACTGTTGAAAAGCAAAACTTTCTAGGAATGCAGAGTGTTTATAAATCAGGAATGCTTACTGTGTCTCTTAGGTGTAATAATGCTGACTCTTTAGTCATTCAAGCCAATTTAAAAAAAAAAAAAAAAAGAAATAGGAAAGTCATGCCATCTTTGTCACAAACAACAGAAGGGTTATTTAGAAGTTCCTCTTCACACTTATGTAGATTGAGATCTATGAGATGTATGTAACTATACAGGTAATGCTGTGTGCTGATAGGCCTAGGCTCTTCATCAGCAAGGCATACCTTTGCAATGCTCTGTAATACCCAACCTTGTCCATACTAAGAGCATTTTCTTAGTGAAATACAGCTGGAGTCATGTATTGCTGAAGTGTCCTAAGTCAGATATCCTGAAGGATATTTGAAGTGGTCCTAGTTCTCACCAGTAAACAAGACATTGCAGATGTGCTGTGAGTTTCAGTACAGAAGTGTCACCTTAGTGCACTAATGATTATGTTCTGTGTCAGATTTTACTACAGAATAAACTCCAAAACGTCTATAGAACAAATCTTGCTTTCTGTGTAAAAATGTGTTGCTAATTGTATGGGTGGCATTTCTCATTCTGCTTTGGAGTGCTAGGAACCATACTGTATTCATGTACAGCCTTTGAAAGCAGCTAACAGTCTGTCTGTAACTGTAAAATAATCTGATCTAATGACAGGGGAAATAAACTTCCCAGCTGACTTGATAGAAAAATGGCATCTTTTTGAGTAGGTATTTCCAGAGTTAGCAAGTAATAAAAGCAATTGGCTGGCAAGAAATGCTGCTAATTTCAGTCATATTTAATAATAACAATAACTTTAAAAATAAAATTAATTAGGCAACATCTAGCCTGTTCTGGGTCCCAGTCTCACAAGTCAGGATGAGGAGAAGGTAGCCAGCATGATTACTTACACTGCAGGCCAGGCCAGAGCAGAGACAGCAGATGTACTTCAAACAGTTTTGGGATTCAGCAGCAAAAAATGCTGATGATTTGATCTGTATAAACGTAAGGGTGCAAACAACTCCAGGGGATCCAGGCAAGGAGACTTGATGGATTTATGCAGCTAATGTGTATCATGGCTGTAAGGTAGCAAGTGACTGAAGTAGTTATGAATACATTACTCACTGAGTTTTTAAAAAAAACTCTAGATGGATTGTGCTAACTGTGACAGAGACTTTTTTGCCTCTCTGTACCAACAGCAGAATGTTTTAGAGGTGATGAAATGCTTATGGTAAATAGGCATTTAAATGTAAGCATGTAAATATCATTAAGTTTTCAAGATATTGTCCAAAACCTTAAGACTCATGAGCAAGCCCACACTTGGATTCCATGTCTTCTGTACACAGACTGATAATGAATCTCCTATAATTCAGATTATTTAAGCTCTGTGTAATTGTTGCATTTATAAAATGGGAATTACAGGGCTCCATGGGATGCAGTTTGGGTAGGTATGATTGCTGTTACTGTTGCAATACTGTGGGAAAGCAAAATGTTGCACTATAAAGAAGCCCTGCTGAGAAAAAGTAACCTGGAGGCCTGTTCCATGGCATCCTACCAGGGAAAAAAAAAAATCTCTCTCTGAAACTCTGCATTTTGAGCGCCAAAGGTAAGTAGCCGAGATAAAACAACTATACCTTGAACAAGGAAATAAAGCAAGGCAAGATCATCTGGAACTCAACTGGTAAAGTGAACTTTCTTTATACCTGAACAGTGGTAATTTTAGCCCTATTTCTAATTTAAATAGTCATTCTTCTCTTTAAGCATATGCATAATTTCTCAGTAATTACTAATTATTTTGTGACCAAAAAACTTTTTGTTGGTTTTTTTTTGGCGTGGAGATAAAACCAGCACCATTATGATGTATATATAATATCTAAGTT
>WUAM01000119.1:8004809-8016693 GCA_024336885.1 Actenoides hombroni
GGAAAGCGTCCCCGTGGGAGGTAACTTCCAGCAGCGGGTACGCAATTGCCTTTTTTTAGGCCTTTTTTTTTTTTTTTTTGGTCTGTGGCCTTTTTTTAGACCTTTTCAGGCCTCGTTTAGGCCCTTTTTTGGCATTTTTAGGCCCGGTTTAGGCCTTTTCTTAGGCCTTTTTTGGACCAGTTTTGGGGGTTTTATTTTTGGCACATTTTTGGCTTGTTTTTGCCACCTCTGTTGACCTGTTTTAGGCCTTTTCTTAGGCCTGTTTTAGGCCTTAGGTCTTTTTTGATCATTTGGGGGGCTTTTTTTTTTTTTTTTTTTGCCTGGTTTTTACAGCTTTTTGGGCCTTTTTTGGCCTGGTTTAGACCTTTTTTTAGGCCTTTTTTGACCAGTTTTGGGGCTTTTTCTTTTGGCCTTTTTTAGGCCTGTTTTCTCGCCTATTTTAGGCCTGTTTTAGACCTTTTTTTGCCCAGTTTTGGGGCTTTTTTTTTAGCCCCTCTTTTTTAAGCCCTTTTTCTTGGGGACATGTCATTCCCAAGGCCAGGCCCCACTCACCCCTGCTCCCCCCAACCCCTTTTTGGGCTGAATTCGTTGGGTTTTGGTTCCTGAGGAGCCGTCGGTAACGAAATTCCCGGGCTTTGGCAGAACCCCCACGTTTTGGGAGGGAAACGATGAAATGGAGGGGTTTTTTAGGGGTTTCCGTCACTATTTGTAGTTCTTTGACTCTTCGAAACAAGACCAGGGGGGCTTCTGGCGCCAGGGCCAGTGGCCGAGCCTGTGGGGCCAGTGGATGAGCCCAAGAGGCTTGTGGGCCACCCCAAGGGGCCAGTGGCCGAGCCCGTGGGGGCCAGTGGATGAGCCCTTGGGCCAGTGGATGAGCCCAAGGGGCCAGTGGATGAGCCCTTGGGCTTGTGGTTGAGCCCTTGGGCCAGTGGATGAGCTCAAGGGGCCAGTGGATGAGCCCTTGGGCCAGTGGCCAAGCCCAGGGGCCGGTGGCCAAGCGGGACGAGGTGCCTCGGGAGGGTTTTTCGTGCCCATTCGACGCAGTTTTGTTTGGATTTCAGGGGTGGGTTTTGGTGACTCAGCTCCTGGACTCGCCTGTTCCACGTGCCGGGGCTCGCTGGGGTGACAACACCCGGCCGCGCCCGGGTCGAGGTGACAACACCCGGCCTCACCCGGCGCAGGCATGCGGCTGTTCCGGGGCCCCGATAAGGAGCCCGGCAACACCTGGCTGCGGGTCGGTTCCTCTCGTCCCTTGGCTGGCCACCTCCGCGCTAGCCACCGTGGTGGCCACGGGGTGAGTCACAGAGGTGACGTGGCCACCGAAACCACCAGATGGCTCCTAAAAGTTCCTCAGAAAGGGGCTCCTCAAAAAAGGCTCCTCAAGTCTTCTGAAAATCTACCCCAGAAAATCTCCTAAAATCTCTCAAAGTCCACTAAAAAAAAAATAAATCTCAAAATCCCCTAAAAAAAAGATTTCCTAAAATCTCCTACAAAAGTCTCCAAAAAATCTCCACAAATCTCTAAAAAATCTCCACAGATCTCAAAAAAATCTCCACAAGTCTCCAAAAAACCTCCACAATTTCCCCAGACCTCAAAAAAATCTCCCCAAATCCCCTAAAAAATCGGTGGCCACTGGGCTGGAGAGAGCCGCGTCCCATTGATATTTTTTTTTCTCCTAAAACCCACGAATTTGGGGCAATTTGGTGGCGGAGAGACCGGAAATGACACCGGGACAACCCCCCTGAAGCCCCGGCGTTGGAATTCGGTGCCGTCGGCAAAATATTTGCCGAGGAGCGGCAAAAACACCTCCCCCGGCCGGAGGAAGATGGAGCTCGGTTAGTAAAGGGCTTGCGGGAGGAGCCGCAGGAGCAGGTAAGAGCTGCTTCTCCCTCCTCCTCCTCCTCCTCCTCTCTCGAGGCTGGGAGCACGGTAGGGGCAGGGGCAGGTCAGTGGGGCGGAGGGGCTGGTGCGATGCAGCACAGGTGGGCCCGACCCGCAGCGGTGCCCTTGCCTCCGGGCTGCCCGCTCCGCCCCGGCCGCAGAAGTTCCCGCTGCGCGGAGCTGCGGGCAGCCCGGAGGGCAAAGCCGTCGGCTGAACCCGGTAAGGCCGAAGCCGGGAGCTCAGAAACGCCTCCCGCCCCCTTGCCTCGGGATTTTATGGTGGGGGATGCGGGCAGGTCTGCCGGTTTTGCCCCCGCCCCGTCTCCCCCAGCTCATTGATGAGCTCCGGGAAGGGCTTCTGCATTGCAGACTCTCGCCCTAGCTTCGCTCCCGCATTCGCGGCTTTGGCTGATAAACGGAGCCTGCTCCTTGGCTGCGTGGTCCGGTGCTGCCTGGGCAAGAGGCCGATTTCGGCAGGTGGTATCTCCTTCTGTGGTTCCTGGACCCTGTCAGGGCATTTGGGGGATTGACCTCATTCTAGAAATATTGGCGGTGTATGTGATATTCGTTTTCTCTCTGGCAGACCTAGGAAAGGGAATCTGTCAGATCTGCGTGAATAATGATCGTTTGGAGTTCTCGGGGTGCCGTATAGTGCAGTGAGATATAATGTGCATATGAAACATAATGCAGTGAGGCACACGACCTTACATAATCCGAGTTTAAAAAGCTCCCTACCCCTATGCTTACCCTGGAGCCTGTAGGAATATGTCTGTTCTAAGCTCTTGCTCGGGGCTCGTTAAGCATCCATCTGACATAAAGATGCAAAGTCCCTCACGAGCCAGTGCTGAAAATAAAAGGGAAAATTGTTGGCTACTTTTGCTGTAGTTCTGTCACAGGGAGTTCCTCATCACCGTTCAGCATCGTGCACACACAGTGGTACTCAGGGCTACGTGGGCATGCTTAGCTTCACACTGCAAGAGCGAGCGGTATCTTGTGTCGTCCCTCGGATGTGCCTTCAAATTGACCAACTATCATGTATTTTTAACAAACTCTTGAGGCTTTTCTCCCTAGGCCTGAATAGTGCTACAATTTCTAGCATGCGGATATAAATTTAATATAAGCAGAAAGAAACCTTCCTTACTTTTCATTTGACCTTCAGTGTATCTTGCAATGGAGTGGTTTAAAATACGTTGTTGAATGCAACATATAGGAGTCAAATCACATCTGGGATGAGACGTGGTCAGCGTTCTGAGCTCTGTATCAAAAAGAAACGAATGTCTGATAAATTTGGCCCACATTTTATTTTAACTCAGTCCTTACAGATGACATTGACTTTAAAAAAAAGGTTGCTGTGGCACAGATTTAAAGCCAAGTATATTAAGCTTCTAGAACTGCAAGTACTGTTGGTAGGAAGACTGTTGTTTTGTTATTTATAATCTGTTATTGAAATGTGTGATAGCTGTTGAGGCTGGATTTCTGCTCTTGGTGTGAACTGATGGAATAGTCTCCCTTCTGTGGATGAAGGCCAGGTTTTGCCCAGGTGTGCACGTGCTGCTTACACAGGGGGAAGCTAGAGTTTCCCTCTTTGAATCTGGAATATAGTGGAACATCAATGCCTGTCTTCCTCTGGGATACTTTGTATTGCAAGCTTGTATGCTTTTGCTGAAGCTGTAACATTGATTGTGGTGTGGAGTACAGAACCACTGTGGGCTACATATGCCCACACAGCAGAAATGAGGGTATGAAGTGGAACAGAAATTACGTTTTTGTGAATCTTGCTCCTTTGTGATACTACATTTTTATATTTGTAGTTTACAAGAAACGCAGTCGTCTTCAGGACAGATTAATTCATGTACAGTATAACAACTGTTTAATGAGGCTGGGCAGGGAACAGGTTTAATAGACTGATAATTTGCTATATGTATAGAGCAAAAAAAAATCACCCTGATGGCTTGCGTAATCATAATGTATTTATTTCTGTATCTAGCTTTTTACAGATGGGATCTAGGAGATTTTTGTGTTGGTTTACCAATACAAATTCAAGTAGGGGTGATAATGGCTGTATGTTATAGACTCCAAGTAAGTATGGAACGAGCAGATGGTAACTTACTTAGTCCTTTCATAGTAAGCCTACCTCTGCATCTGTCATTGCCCTTGGCACATCTCCCTTACTGTCATGTTAGCAACTTGGCAAAAAGGCCGGGGACTGAGAAGACTTTTGGTGAATGGTACTCCAGGGCAGGGATTTTGTACATCTCTATACTTAGAGCTGCATGACCACTGACTCGGATCTTTCCAATGCAACCATTGTGCTAATCATTGACATAGTTGTCCTTCATGTTATTCATTAAAAAAATTAGAGAATCTGTATTAGCCAATACGTAGAATACCTAATAATAATTTAAAACTATGCGTTTAAATCTAATCACTGTGATGGGTTTTGTGTAATTTAGAGTCTTGTATGAGTTCGTTGGTATTGTCTTTGTGTTATTTGGGGAAAAATGGTATTGTATTAAATTTTTTATTTACTGCATAGACACATAAGAACTTTAAAAATGTATGTATCAACTTGCTGTCACATATTGTTCTTTAGATCATATTTGCCTTTAGTCACAGTAACTTCTATAGTCTTACTAGGAGAACACCACTGGCAAGGCATTCCCATGTAGTTAGGTATTGCTAGACAGAAAATTGGACTGGAAAGAGGGAAAGGACTAAGGGAACTAACAGAATATTTGTCACCAGGTAGCTTGGACCTCAGATCCTATGGTATTTAATGAAGTCTTCTTCTGTTTAATATAGCCTTCATTCCCAAAACCATCCTGACATGTGACTCTCCTTTTGACTTGAATTTCATAAAATATCTTGGGACTCATATTAAGAAAAACTTTTAATTGTGGAAAAGGCAAGCCCATAAATATCAAGTGCAACTGTTATTAAACTGACTACTGAAAGAAGCATAAAAGGCTTTGTTGTTGTTGAAGATTATTTGTAGTCTACTGGTTCATTTATAATTACTAGGTGCTTCACAACCATGCAAATGCATTTATAGATATTTAGACCAAAGCATAGAGCTAAATTGGTTCTGAACCTTCTGAACAGATTAATCAGTGTTGCCCTAACAAAAAAACCTGGGAAGTTAACCTGGCTACTTAGAGGGTCTGAAAATTCAGTAGTGTAGTCTTATGCAAGAGTAGTTTACCAGTCAAGTGCAATATAAATGTGCATAGATGTTACTCTGCATCTTCCTGTATTTCTTTCTTGTTAAGTTTCTAAGACCAAAACGTGGCACAAAACTGAGAAAGTCAAGTGTCCTCAGATAAGATGACAGAACTCAAATCCTTGATAGTAATTAATTAGTTTTGTTTTACTTTAAGGGCAGGTTCATTAGTATATGCATGTAAATGTAATGGTACAACTATTTCACCATCAAATATTTGGAGATGCTGGACCTAGAAAGACTTCACTTACAGTTCTGTTTTTATACTGTTGTTCTAGCATAACTGTTTCATTTTTATTTTAATTAGTTTGAAGAGACAAAGCTAATTGTGATGTATTTCAGGTCTCATTCTCAGCTGACTTCAGAGTTTCTTTCTTCTATTTGAGTTCAATGCTGTCTATGTTAGGATATGGTTATATCAGTGATTTTTTTTTTTAGTCATAGTGCTTTGCTGTAGTGTGTTACTGCAGAATATTATTGATATCAGTATGTATCTTATTTCATCTCTTGGATGGACCTTTGGCACAGCTTTAGGCTTGAAATAGATAAATTGTTGAACTCGCCTATTAGTTTATATTAAAAGGTTTACAAGTTATTTTGATATTTTAGAGTCTCAGTCTTTTGAAATACACTTTATTTTGAAAAAAACAAAATCAGAAATCCTGGGACAAGAGTATGAATTCACGTTAAGATTTTTAAAAATTTCATTTTCAAATTATGTGTTTTATAGAAGAAATGAAGGATTGCTCCCCCCCCTTTTTTTTTTTTCTCCTCAGAATGAGCATATCTGCAAATACTTCATCATACATTTAGTAAAGTCAGTATGTTTTGCATTGCATGTTGAAAAATTTACCAGTTGGAACTCTGAGTTATACTTCGGTACTCTCATGACTTCAGCCTTGTATGTGATGCCTCAATTCCATTTAACCTGTACAAGGAACAGAGTATGCTGGTTTTGTTTTTTTTTTAAATACAAGAGTAAAGAAGCTGTTTTTATCTGTCAGTGTTTTGCAGATACTTGATGCTTTACAGTGAATATTTTTCACTTGCACATTCTCTCAGGATCTGCTGAGTAATCATATGCATTGACTGGTTAATCAAAGAAGCAGCAGAACCCATGTAGAAACTGAGTCAGCTGTGATAAAATTTTGATTCTCTCTTTTGTCACAATGGTTATATTTCCACCATTGTTTTCAGAATTAGAGAATACTGAGAACTTCTTTCATTAGATGCTTGAAATAATCACATTTCTAATCCTGATGTCTGCTGATGCCTTAGTGACTTGTGTCATATGGACATTTACAAAGTTTTTACTGCTGCATATGACCAGGAGATGTAATATATTTCAAAGTTACTGCCATGATGTTATCAGAAATGTGTTCTAATGCCTTTGATTGAAATGGCTAGCTGCCATGGCAATAGTACCATAGAAACTGGTAAAATAATCATTGCCTATTAGGAAATTTGAATGAAAAAAAATTTCTCTATTTTTTCAGCACTTCAACAGGAAAGAAATTCTGCTAATGTTATATTTACGATTGAAAAAAATATTGAACAAATTCCTTTGCTCTGTGTTATGCAGCGGACTGGGCTAATCTTATTGTATCAGTACTGTCAAAACATTAAATGTGCAGATGACTGACAATTCAGTCATTCCATGGACTACTTCTAGTCTCAAGAATCAAGAGGACTGGAGTAGGGGCCTTTCTTACAGCATTGATCTTTGTTGCCAAGTCACTTTACTCTCTTCTACTCTAATGACTTTCTAAATAGTGCGGCAAGTATTTTTCTACAACACTCTTCCAGCAAAGAAGGGCTGTGACTGTGTCCCATAGGTAGTATCTACATAGACACTCACAGCACAGTAACGGCAGACCTTTAATTGGAGAGCCTGACATGATGAGGGGTTTTATCTGTCTCGAACTCTGCAAATCGTGATTACAAGAATGCCAAATAAGATCATATAGCAGGTAATATCTTTATTTGATTAGCTGTTTTATCTCTTTTGAGATCTATTTCCACAAGAAACGAAGTGTGAGAAGCAGTCCCTGACTTGGATTGTGCTCTCTCTCTTGGTTGGAATGAGTAATTTCTCTATTACTGGTTAAGTGATGCTATCAGGTACTTATACCCTGTTAGAAATTGTTAAGCAGGGAGATGGAGGGTGTAATCCCAGATGTGCCTGTCTGGGTATATACTCATGAAATTTCTGTGCAAATGCTTACATTGCCTTCAAAGTTTCCAAGATCCTGCAAAGGAGCTTTTATCCCGTGTTAAACAGTTTTCTCTGTTAGCACTGAGATCAGTGTACAGGACAGATACTTGATAGTAGTAATCTTGAGTTTATTAGCTAGATTCAGTCTGTACTAATCAGCAAACAGTAGAAGTAGACACAGGCTATCGAACTGTACATCTAGGTACAGATACGACAGCACAGTCGCTCTAATCAGAATAACATACCTGAGAACAGAACCCAGATCAAAGTGTTGCGGATGGATACGGCAGGAACACTTAGTCTCAGATCTACCATCCCTTACCAGCAACCTGTCCGTCTCCCATGTAGGAATATTTAATATCCCAGTAGCATCTATTTTAAGTCTTACAGCTGTTACATTGTCAATCCCAGAGAAAAGGAGGACATATAAGTGTATTAAATAACATTGTGGTAATGGGAAAAAGATTATTTTTGTGTAAAGATAGCATTGATTTAGCAAACTATAATTAAGCATGAAGCAATGAAATCCTCTCCTGTGACTCCCTAAATAACTTTACATCCTTGTCTTGGAAAGAGTACAGGTGAATTAAAGGAAAGGTAGAATGTAGAGGGAAGGCAGATTTATGTAATTACAACAGAAATCATGACAGAATATACAATCTGTAGATAAAGTTCACATGTGGGAAAGATTCAGGGTGTGTTGTGTTCATCAGGTCTACAGATACAGATGAGTAAGAGCTGGAGAGAAGCTTCCTTTCAGCACATATTAACAGAAGTAAGATATAATGTATTGGTCTCCCAGAGAAGGCCATGAGGATAACAGTAAATAAAGTCAGGTTGATGCAGTGTCTGCAGTTTGATAAGTGGAGGCTGTTGGCTGTTAAGATACTGCCTTTGGAAAGCAGCAACCTTTTCATTAACTGTGATGCCCAAGCAATTACAGGCTGAGGATTAAATTCAGACATTGTGAGGTTAACCAGAAAATTTGAAATTTAAACCAAAAATCATAATAGCTAAGATGGTTTTTTTTCTATTTTGTTATGTTGTTGCTGTTGGTTTTGGGTTTTTTTCCTCTCAGAAAGTGTTTTGTGTTTGTTTTTTCAATGATCATAAAAGCAAGACTTGAAACAAAACCATGGGATGACATGTCAAGGCCAAGTCATTTAGGGGAAGCTCCAGGTCTGAGTGACAGTTAGCCACAAGGACTTGAGGTCCCATGAATTATTCTCACAGTTTCTTATCGTGTATAGTTTTTGATATCCTGGAAGGCAGGAAATTGGATATTCTGATATTGGGCTTTACACGGTGTCCCTTCTCTCTTGAAAGACCTGCATGAAGGAATCAATTTTTGAGCCATGTAATTGGGGATGACTTTTAGTGCATGAGAAGCTCTTGGAATGACAGGTCCTATCAAAGCTAAGTGTTTTGTAGAAATAAGACAGCTTGTTCCTTCAGTCTTCTTTATATGATTGCAATCTTTTAGGACCTTAGATATTCAGAACTAGCATCTATCTGTTTATGACTGAAGTTTTCTTGCATGTTTATGTTATGGTAGAGTTCCTCTGTTTGTTGTTAAATACTTGGAGGCAGAGTTTCAAATAAGCTAGGAGAAGTTGTTTGCAGTCTATTTATATCTAAAGCACCCAGAAGTGCTTTACTGCTTTTCTTTCTCTCGTATTCTTCTCTCTCTCTATAATCATACCTGTATCTGCTCTAACATTCCAAACCCAGGGTGCTTAATAGTTTTGGTCAGGAAATACAAAGATAGCTATTCATTAGTGTATGGGTAGACTGTAAATGCTCAAAGCAGCATTTGATCAGGATTAATAAAAGGATGCCTATTCTTAGCAAGAATAGGAGGAAACTAAAGGCTGTGAAAAACCATGTTCTATGATGGTTACTCATTTTTTTTTTTTTTCCTTCTCCTTCAATGCAGAAGGTTCTCTTGAAGAAGCCCCGAGTAGAGGTCTGGAATGTTTCCTGGGCAACACAATTTGCATTTTTATCCTTCTGCATTGTTCAGAATTTCTTCTGACATCAATAGATAAAAGCCTGTGCAGAAGAAAGAGTAGCACCATGAAGTCTAGAGCTTTCTTGTTTATAACAGTGGTCATTATTATGTTGTGTCTCTCTGGGCTTACATCATCTTTGTAACAGGAGATACCCATTTTCTATAGCTTAATCCATCCCAAATACTTTTCTCAGTTCCTTTACCCTTCAAAGGGAGAATTCCTGTAATTGGTGAAGGAGGCTGGGTCATACAGAGGCTAGGTTGGAAATTGAATCCCAGGACTTGCAGCTGGGAGAATTCACAATTTTACAATGGGGTCCAAGTCTATTTGAACTGGTTTTGTTTATGATTATAAACACTACAAACTATTCATTACTTATTAAACATGGGGGGGATCTTCTTTAAAGCAAGCCTGAAGGCGCTGATTTACTTACACAGGCACCTTACTGATGTGATGTATTGCTTATCTGGAGGCCTGATTGCTCTCTGACCACAAAAAGATGATATGCTCATTTCAGCAGGTAAGCAATATGTGCTCATACTGAAAAACCTGATGAATGTGCATCCAGTTGAGCTTGGCTGCTCTCCCTCAGTGCTAATGCAGATCAGGTGCTTGAGATAAGCTCTTATGAGCACAAAATGTTGCACTGGTGAAGTGTAGACCTCAATTAACATGGAAATATTAATCATTGCCTTTTGGTACCACAGGAGATGAATATTCATGCTTGAGCAGCTCAGTTGTATCTGGAGTTGCTGAGGTGGTTGTATCTAGCTGACAATCTCTTGACTTCCTTTGAAATAGAATTTGAGAAACAGAGCCATTGTCATTTTCCTTCCTCTAATTTTGTCTCCTAAAATATACTTTATGTGAAAATAGGATACATGGTTCCTTCAAGAGCTATTCAGTTGTTAGGTTTCATTCCACATGCTTCTCACTTAATAGAAAATATTTTCCTATCCAGTATAAATGGAGGGGTATGTACTCATGCAAGAAGATACCTCTGAAGCAAATTGGTTGTCATTTACAGCTATCAAAGAAAAATATGAAATGCAAAGGTGAGAATTTCATAATAAAGTTTACCTCCATAAAAAGATGTTTTATGTTTGTGAGGAAAACGTTGGAAGAGCACATATTTTTACTCTACATGCTGTATGTCCCCAAGACTGGTTTTACCCCAATTATTATCTTATGAAAGTTATAATAACGTATGAGCATATGTTTAAGCCATTTTTCTTCTACAAATCTGAGACTTACCAGAGGGGGAGAAGGTGATTCTGTCAGTAACAAATTCCTTGAGAGTCACGATGCCATGGCCATTGGGAACTGATGAAAAAAGTCTGAAGCTTTAACAACACAAACCCAAAGAATCCACCTGCCCCAAACCACTGAAACGGACCTTTTTTCCTAGTAAAATAATTCCAGAAAATAGCCTTTGAGTTGTGGACTTCTGAGTCTCTTTGGCAGAAGATGACCTCAGAGGGAATAGTTGTAGCAGTGAAATACATTTAATACATTTTAGGCTGAAATGGTAAAACAATGAATGGCCATCAGGTGGGTTTAGCTCACTACTGTTGCTATTACTCTATTCATACCTGGAAAACACTTTTTTTTTTACTGTCAGAAATTTTTAGATGAATTCCTAGATGTTTTAGAACTCTTCTCACTACTGATATCTACAGGGAAAAAAAAATAATCTATTTTGTGCTGCTTGAAATGAGCCATGTTAGTATATTTGCTTTTAAAGTGGGGCAAAATGTAGCTGTACAAAATAGTTTGCCATATAGATGAGATTCCTTGGCCATATTTTATCCACAAGCCATATCTTTTTGGATATAATGAGAGAGGTTTGTTTGGGTTTTTTTTTTTTAAATAGAATTTAAAATTTTAGAATTTTTTAAATAGAATAGATTTCCAGCAAAACTATACCCTCCCAGTATTGTACAGCATATTTCATGGTCTTAAGAGGAGGTGATTTTATAAATGATTCAATGCTGTGCAGTAAAATCCTGACATCTAGATGAAAAAATCTCTAGTAAGTGAAGTTCTAATTATAATAGCTTGTGGTTATCTTACTTGTTTTTATTACCACACCATGAGAAATTTAATGTAGTGTTAATTATAATCACATAATTTGAGATAATGAACATTTTTTTTCTTTAAATGCAACAGTGAGAGTGGGGCTTGCTAGTGTTAGAGAGTAAAAATACCAAAGCAGAACTTAGCTTTCTGCACAGATGTTTATGCAAAATGTGACCTTTATTTGATCTTCCAGCTTAAGTTACAAAGCAAATGAAATGCAGTAGCTGTATATATGAAACTTGAGATATGTATTTAGTTATATGGGGCTAGCAGTATTTTTTGAAAGAAAGGGAAAAAGTTTGTTGAAAATGTAGCTGAAGATTTACATGCATGTATTCTAGAAGGTTGAGTTATTGACAAATAGCAAAATTATTTATTAAAAAACTTCTAGAAATCTTTAAATATTGTACAATTATTTTGAAGTAGGGCAGTAGCTAATCCTCTATTAGTTTGCCAGAAAAATTGCTTTAACAATTA
>WUAM01000119.1:8016733-8034876 GCA_024336885.1 Actenoides hombroni
AGAAAGATAAAAGTTTATCACTCATTTATTAAAATATCTGAATGGAGAGAGCTGTGTTGCTTCTGTATGTTCCCACTGTTTGTTTGGCTGAAATGTAATGATGCTATATATTTGTAGATCTAACAGCTCTTCTTTTCTTCAAGCCTCGCACTGTTAAATTGGGTCACTGCTTATAATGCATGTTAAACGAGACAAGGGTTTGTTGTATTTACAACAACAACAAAAAAGTTAGTAGCAGAATTTTATAGTATTACAGGAAACATATATCAGAGATAAGAATAAGCACATTTCCTTTAAATACATTACTAGTAGTTTGCAAACAAAGTAAAGTGTTCTTCTGGAATACATCTTCCTATGTATGCAAATGTCACAGGATTTGATAAAGTCGACCAAATATAACAGTAAGCAGACTGTAGCTCTGAGGTTCAGTGACTGGGTAGGTCATTTTTTAGGGTTTTGCGACAGAACATTGAAGTTTTGTCTGTCAATAATTTTAATTTTACTTTTTTTTTGAGAGACAGACTAA
This sequence comes from Actenoides hombroni, assembly GCA_024336885.1. NCBI lineage: Eukaryota > Metazoa > Chordata > Aves > Coraciiformes > Alcedinidae > Actenoides > Actenoides hombroni. Next base: position 8,017,260 of record WUAM01000119.1, read on the forward strand.
AGCGAATTATTTGATAGTATCGGTAGCCTATGCAAAGAGAATTGTTTTAAAAGTTTCCAAAGCTCCTTGGCTCTCTTGAAAAGCTGACTACAGGTCCTTAAGAGATCATGTAACTTGTTTTAATGGGATTTAGGCTTCTAGGTCATATGAAGTATTTTTTTAGAAGTTTACTTTTGTCCTGATGGCTAAACTGCCAGATAAAGGTGTAACTTTATTAATAGTCAAGCTGTAAGACCCCAGTTCAAAACATCGATTCTACACCTGAAGAAGTGGAGCTCCGTATTAGCCCAAACCCTTCTGTTTTCTCTGTTCTTCTGTAATTTGTAAAAGTAAACAGTTTCCTAGCCCTTAGTCGCATCTATTTAAAACAGAAACCGCATTTGTGTAGTTTTCCCTAAGCTATGGGAAATACATTCCATACTGCCATGTCTCTGCTAGGCATTCCTTCTGCTGATGCTCTTGCTGTAACAATAGGAACTGAATATGTGAGAAAATACTTGTTAATTTTGGGGCATTCAAGCAAACATTGCTGTTCATAAATACAATATTTTTGGAGACGACTCCTAAGTTAGAAGATAGTATTTCATGTCATCTCAGACAGTAGCCTGAAAAGCAAGCCTTTTTTCTTTTTTAACTGAGAGCTCACATGCTCTTTCAGATTTTTTTATTTATTTTTTTATTCCCCACCCCCCATGATTCTATTTATCTTTACTAACTTTGAAAAAACAGTTGGGGTTCTGCAGAAATACACAAATGTCCTTGAATTTGGCATTAGTTAATATTTTCATTACTGACTTGGGTGAGAGTACTTGTATCGTTTCTCTGAATACAAGATAAGAGATATTGCAAGAACTTTGGAGGGTAGGAATAGAATGAAATAAGGCCATGAGAAATTGAAGGTCTAATTTAAAATAAGCACCACATAAACACATAAATATTACGCTTCAATAAGAATAATCAAAATCTGTGAGTACTAGTCAGTTGGACATGTTCCTAATTTGAGAGCTAGTTGATCTGATTGATCATATGGGATACTGTGGCATCCCTGCTCTTAATTTCGTGCAAAAGAATATCTATTGAAAGGAAACTACAAGTCATACCTTGTTTCCATCCATGCTTAAGAGTCCAGTACACTTAGAAATATTAAGCATCTTTCTTTTCTGTGTGTTCCCTCCTTGTGTGTTTAAAAGTGTTCTGGTTTAGTAATGTCTATATTATTTACTATGTTTGTTTCCAGTTTTGATTCTAGATTAAAGTAATTTATCTTCAGATTTCTTTATTTTTTTTTCCTGAAAGTAACAGTACTTGTACTTGATTGGCAATAAGTTACTCTTCATTCTTAGTGCTGTGGATCCAAGGGTATTGTAGAACTGCTTTAAATGGATGCTTTCTTATGAATCCCATGCTTACTAGTCATAGGGTTTACACTGATTTGTGAATAATGATCAGGCATAAAACAAATTTTCTAAAAAACCCCTCATTTTCAGTACCTCTCAAGAAAAACCTGAAATGAAACTGCCCAAAGAATTGGCAAATGTACTAAGAATAGTATTTGCTGTAGTGTTCAGAGGAGTAGAGCTGAAAGGTTACCTTTTTTTGTATTCCAGAACATAGATTTTACATACTAATTGGTAAATTCTACATAGACTTTGCATCTGTTGTTGACTGCAGTGGGGATTTAGCGTTTCAGTGAAGAGATGCCTAGAATGTGACTCATTAGATTTCTGAGTCAGGTGGGACATTTATGAGGTTTTCTGGCCTGATCTGATATCACTCAAGCTATAGAACTTGATGGTGGAGTTTCTGCCTAAATAGCTGTAGGTGTAGTTGAACTATAACATGCTTTTCGGAAATACACTTGCTCCTGATTTATAGACTCTTAAGTCATTAAATGAATATCATGAATGCATAAAAAGTAGCAGCTTTGGTCACACAGGTTGTATCTTTGTGGTTTAAAGAATCTCTTTTGTATTCCCTTTCTCCTGACTAAGAGTGAAGTTGAATGAACAGCCTGGGTTTAAACGATGACTAAGAGAAAAGAATTTGCTTTTATATGATAGGTGAGCTCAGGATATCTCAATTAACCAGTAAGTGCATGCAGGTTTTAGAGTTATCGTGACCTAAAATGTACAAAATATACCTACTATATTTGTAAAAGTGAGTGTATGAGATTTACAAGTATCTACATACTTACTTAGACAGAGCTTGCTTTCTATTTGCATTTTATAAATTTATCCTATGATAAAAAGCTCCTGTTGGCTTTTACAATGAGACTATAGGTAGCTTCAAGAGGTTTGCATGTATAAGTCAGGTTACAGAATCAAGTCTAGGATAGAGAAGCTGCTAATGCTGTTGTGCAGACTGGCACTAAAAGTATTTTGTTTTTCCAGGATTGCCTACAGTGTCCAGCGTAGCAGGTGTTTGGGGAAAAAAGTTTTCTTTCCTAGTGTCATAAGCTAAGGCAGTTGTTAAATTTCACGCTCAGCTTCCGAGTTTATGTGCAATCACTGAAGATGAGTATCTGCCTTAAGTAAAGGAGTAGGTCATTAATCTTTTGAGAGTTGTTCATGCAGTCTTTGAGGCCTTGAGGATTACAGGACTTCAGTAGCAGAGCCTGATAGCTCTTGTGTGTCAGTGTGTTAATTGGAAGAGAGTGATAAATAAATTATTAATAAACATGCATGCTTCCAACCTGAATTGTCACCAATTTGCTTAAAATATTTGTAGTTGTCTCTCTCAGATCTTTACTGTTAATGCAATTACCTCCAAAGATTTTGTGTATCTGAAAAGATGTGATAACAGTGCCAGAAAGTAATATGCCATGGGAGCTTTTCTAATGAAATTAATATGGCATTTGTAACCTTTTTAGAGAGGCTTTTCACCAATTACAGCATAAAATGAACTCCCAAGAGACTAAGATGCTCTTTTTTTTTTTTTCCCCCCAAGCTTTTATACTTCTGCCTGCTTCCTTTCATGAAACATGCAATGGAAAACGCAAAATAAAATGTAACTCTTTGATATCCTTCCATGGATTTGTAATTTCTTTATTATTAATTGTGAACTTCAATTTTAGATAAGTGTTTCATTTTTTAATTTGGCAGGCTGCACTTCTCTATGAGGTAGCAGCAAGTATAAGTATGAAATTTAATTTTTTTTTTTTAAAGGATGTGTTTTCCATTTTCTGCCAAAATGCTTTTGCGATTGCAATGCAAAGCTTCAGTTTGAGACCTGCAGTTATAAAGGTGAATTGTGTAAATGTTTTCTGGTTTGAAGGAGTTTGATTTCTTCCTTTCTTTTGTTCGTTTGTTTTGCGTTTGTGTGTGGTTTTTTTGGTTGGGTTTTATTTTTCTTTTTGTTTGGTTGGTTTTGTTTTGGTTTTGTTCTGTGTGGGTTTTTCTGGTTTGTTTTTTTTTTTTTATGTCTTTGCTTTGTAAATGGTGAATAAAATGTGCTTAAACGTTTGTAAATAGGTAATACTCACCATAAGGTAGGCCATAGCATGCTGAGAACAACTAACAGGAAACTGAGTATTGTAGATGTCAGAGGTGAGACAGAGCTAAAACCAGTATGTAGTGGAGCTACGTACTGGCATTTATTTCAGAATAAAGAAGATTTATGCCTTTATTGCACTTGATTCATTTTGTGTACTCGCTCAACTGCTCTGCTGCCAGCACTACAGTCACTAGGTCTTGACTTCTCTTCCCAGCAGGAGGGTCACTGCTAGTTTGGGAAGGTTGAGTAGAAAGTTGTGTTGGTTTCTGCCGTGCATCTCCTTGCAGCTACCAATCTTGGACATCTTTGGCCCTGGGCATTCCCTGGCATTTGTCTCCGTGCAGCTCTGATCTCTAGGATTTTCCTTCGCTTCCCATAGACTTTTCTTCGGTTATGATCTTTGCTGCTTTCCTTCCAAGACTGCTACTTCTTTCCAAGACTACTACTACTTTCAGGGAACCCTTATTTGTGGCACCCAAACTCCTTATTTTCCCTCAATCCGAACAGTCAGTGTGCAGAAACACACTGTGTGAGCAGCCTTTTGATTGCATGTTCTGCCCCTTTGTGAAGTGGAGGACTCAGAATGTGACCCTTCTGTTCAGTCCAGGTGTTATCAGAATTTACAAGCAGCCTGTACAGATTGCAGCGAGCAAGTACCAGTCTTCTGCTTGAGAGTTCAAAATTCTGTTTCAGACATATAGCCAATTATCTGCTGCCTGTTAGCATTTGCAGTTGAGGGTATTCTCACTATGACAACAACTAAGGTACTTATGCCAAAAGGTATGTTTGGTGCCATTTGGAAAACCTTTCTTCACCTTGTCATAGTCTCATGACTATTATGAATATCTGGCTTTTGCATCTTTCTTACAGGAACTGAATTTCTAAGTTTAGTGTTTAGGGAATGAATACAAACATGGATTGGTGCTGAAACAGGAGGGACAAGATATGACCGACTGCCAGTTTACATCTCATATGACAATTTCAAGCTTTATTCTATTTGGAGTCATATAACCTGAGAACTTTCACATGCTGCAGTGATTCACACGATGGATTTCAGGTAGCTTTACAGTCCTTTAATCACATAAAAGGCTCCCTGATCAACCAAATATGTAGAAACATACAGGTAAAATTTCAAAAAAGGCAGGTGTCATAACAGTCACAAGAATATGTCTTTGCTTTTACTGTGAATTTTTATTTCTTTTTAACTTCTCATCTGACTTTCTGTTGATGACATTTTCTTTGGTGCTTCCTACATGGTTCATGTGAGGGTGTCCCTTTGCTGGATTGGGGAAAGGGTCAAGTTTCCCCTCCCTTTTCGGAGTCAGCAGTCTAGCTGGCTGTCATGTTGTGTCTGGAGGTAACTGACCTCAGAAATGGAAAATATTTTGGGGAGTTCAAGGTCCAAAAGCATTGCTTGAGCATCTCACTGTTAGCATTCCAAAACTTTTGTTCTGTGATTAAAATGCTTGTGTATTTGAAATAAATAGTAATGGACTTTCTTAGATTGCACTGTAGAAGCAACATAGTACTTTCTTGTGTTATTATTTCTACACTTCAGGATATGTAGAGGAGAAAACATTTGGAATATGAAGAACAGCTTCATAGGGGTGGAAACATCTTCATTTTCTCATGCCATAGGCCCTTCAAGGAGCTGAACTTCTCTTGTGCAGTTTCTGCAGCTTTTGGTTCTGCTGATTTATTTGAATTGGTGGTTTATCTACACGTCCAGTGCTCCCAAGAGAAAACAATATCGAGCCTACGTGTTTCTTCTGTTGGTTTAGCATCCTTTCTGCAGCAGAGTATCAGATTTTATTGAGAATATTTCAGCCAACTCCAAGAACTGTGTTGGTGACTGAAACCAAAGGAGGAATCACAAAATGTATGCTTAACATAGTGCTGACCAAAAGCACCTCTGCTGTTCAATTTGGAAGGGAATTCACAAGTATTTCTCAGGCAGTATGCTCTACTTCCAAGGCAGAACCAAAAGAGATGTCCTAATATTTTTTTAATTTTTAAATTTAATCAAATACAGAAAAGGTGTCAGGAACCCTTGGAGAAGTAAAATATTACCCTTTATTCAGAGACAAAACACACAATCTAGATAATAAGCCTTCTCTGTATTTGTGGAGGAGAAGGATGATTGCCACACAGGGGTTTATATACACTGTTAGGGATAAATATAACACTCTCTATATACCTATGTGTGTATGTGTATGTGCATGTATTTATGTGTGCATGTACATGCACACACAGAGATGTGTACATCTAGAACAGGATAGCTTGCTGTTCCTGGTGTTCAGCATAAGCTTTTTCCATAGGCCCTTCCTTTCTGTTGCCTTTCCTAAGCTTGCAGCAGGGAATGCAATGGGAATGTAGCAGTAAGTGATGTTATGGTCTTGCTGACTTGCCAAGGAAGAAGATTTGGGAAGCAATGAGATTTTTTGGGAGTGAATGATGCAGAGCCTTTTTATGCTCTTCAGTATGTGTTTTATTTGAGTTTGTTTGGGTTTGTTTTAATGTTGCACTATGAGTGTTTTAGTGTTTGGGTGGGGTTTTTTGTTTGTTTGTTTGGGTTTTTGGGAGGTGTTGGTTGCTTTGGGATTTTTGTTTTGGTTTTTTTTTTTTCACAAAAGCATAATATACTTGTAGAACTGCTGCAACGTTCTGGTATGAGTGCCATAATAATCTTCCAGTTTCTCTCCCAAATCTCAAACAGTATCTCATGTGAGATATTATCAGTGTGGATTACCAGCCAGCCAAGCAACATATGGGCTATTTACTGTTTCAAATAAGCAGCCTCATTATTGTTAGGAAAATACAACTGTAACGGTTATCGTATGTAGTTTATCTTGGTTGTGGTAAAGCATCTAAATGCTAGATTTCTTAAAATGTTTTGGTGCCAATGACTTTTTGCTTAGAATTCATGTACAGTCTTAGAAATAAAGGAATAGTCAGCATGCGTTGAAAGTTACAGCTGTACCAAAATGTTTTTTTCATTTGTTGTTCAAGCACAGGAAATCTGAAAATTGTGAGATATAGTAGTAGCTTGTCCGGACTACTTGTTTGGTCAAAAACAGAGAATATATGTATGGTAGCTTCTTCCTAATGGTGAACTGAATATTTTTTAGATACTTTGCATAATTTATTGAATTAAACAAAATGCTTGATGAAAATAAAGCCCCATAATTGTACGTTTCTTTTTTTAATGAAAGCTTTCTGTCATCCTAGAAAGACAAAGAAACTAATCTATAACTAACTGTATCCCCTGTAAAACTAGTTGCTTATTCCTAAGGTGATGAGGAAGGACTGCTGTGTAGTACAAGCACAGCGTGCTCAAGTTGCCTTTTTTTTTCTGCCTTGAGTGTGTTTGGTTTTTTCCTATGGGGGAAAGAAATTTCTTGAAGCAAGAAAGTTGTTGAAGTTACAGAACCTGTATTCTTACAAAGGTGAATTTTGCATTCTTTTGGATAGGGGAATATGATATTCAATATAAAGTTTATTATCAGCAAGGATTGGGAGTTTAATTGGCAACCCCCCCCCACCTCATTATTTTATTCATATGTACGACCTGAGATGAAAATAACATCATGGTTGCAAGATGTGATTGAACAGTTGCAGGTAACAGTGAATGTCATATACAAAACTATGTGATGTTTCTTGTGGCAAACCTGGCACTGGAAGAGGAATTGGGTTCCTGCTTTAGGGCTGTGTGGTTATTGGCTTATCATCTAAGATCTCTTATTATTAAAACATTTCCTGCCTCGTAAAGAATACTTGTCAAATGATATTATGATAATCACTATCTTGAGTGATGCATCAGGTGCTGGAGTGCAGACATGGAATACCATGCATGTCTCCTCAGCTTGAGCTAAAGTCAGTCTGGTGTGGTAGCCAGGATACGTAATAGCTTCACATCTTCTAAAAGCAGGCAAAACACATGATGAGCCAGTGGATTGTGTTTTGATGTGTCTAGAAGAAACAGGATACAAAATGAAGTCCCCTGTAGATTTTTTCACCTAATCATGGTTGTCATTTTTCTAATCTGTCTCTGAGGCAGTTTCTTTCTTGATCAGGAAAGGCAAGAAAATACTTTTTATTCCATGGTTCTAATAAAAGTTTCTCAAAAGACTGAGAAGAGAGGAGAGTAAGGGGGGGGGGGGGAAGGGAGTTTAAAATCAAATGATTTTTTAACCCTTTGAAACTAGGTGTTTTGTAAAGGTCTGCATCCTATTAACCCGCTTTTGTATCTTCCAACAGCAACAATTCTACAACTTCCAATCATTCTCAACTGTACGTTACTGAATATTTGGAAGGCTAGCACTCAGGTTCTGAATTGTACCTTACTCTTCCCTTGTTAGATCATTTAACTGGGGAGTATATAGGGGAGTGTATAGGGAATAATTGTCAAACTTACAAAAACTGGATCAGCTGCTTAACACATGTTAATCTGTCCATGGTAAATGATGACTCTAACTTGATTAACCTGAATAAGCATGCCTTGATATTTCTGGAAGAAAGTGTTTGATACTGAGAATACCATTAGCAAGGAGGCCCTTGTGTCTAAGGCAAGAATTTTGAATTTGGGGAAAATTGATGCATGGAGTCCAGAAACACTTAGTGATTTGTTTTTTCACACAATTGGGTAACTACACCGTCTCTTAAATTAAGTGGAAGATACAGATGGTTGACCCCTTAGATAGGCCATTCTAATTTTAGACACCTAAATTTAGAGTTTGGACTCTCATTTAGAGCATTGGGTTTGAAAGATTTGGACTGGAACCGAAGAGCTTCACTCTGTCCCTACTTGCATTACTGTCATTTCACTGAGCCTCTCCCTTCCACTGAAATTAAGAGCAATTCTCTCTGTCTTGAGATGTTCTCAAGTAGCTTTATTCATTTTCACTCATTTTGCTTCGGAAAGTATGTTGCAGTTCTTGCTATTAAAAGCAAACTTTAAATCAGATATGGAATGCAGAGTTTTCTTTTATAAGCAGAAATTTACAGCTGGCTGCTGTTGGTGGAGCTTACTGTGGATTTTTATTTAGCTGTGCCAAAATTTTCAGTCATAAAATGGATTAATAGATAAAGCTCATGGGGGAAATGGGAAAGGGAAAACATTAATGGGACATTTTGAGCATAACTGAAAATCCATTGGAATTCTTGCTTTTAGTTCAGATAAGCTGAAACAATTTATTTACTTTGTTCATTTTAATTTTAAAAGTTACTCTCCCAGGTGAAATGTTCTTTTTTGGAACTTGTGTATGGAATGTAAGTCATGACTATCAGATTTCTTGTATGATGACTGTTGCCTAGTCTTGCAAGGAAATTGGTCAGAGTGCTGCAACTGGGTCTGAGGAGACATTTCATAAAAGCCATTAAGGTCTTCAAAAATCAACCAAGCTGTAAAATCTAACTAATTAATCTCTTCAGATGGAACAGTTTATTAGGTATATAGCAAGCTGGATGTTACTGAAGTGAATTTGAAGTGAAAGCCTGAACAATGTCTTATAGAATTAAAATGTGAACATTTTTTTTGTACCAAGAACAACATGGTTAATAAAAGTAAAAAATATAATAGTACATACAATATTACTGATGTTCTTCACAATTTTAAAATTATGCAAAGAAACGTTGGCCATTAAGTTTGTTTTGGAGTTAACTTGTGTGTTCCTATCATTGCCTGGATTGTAAAGTAGAAGTTACAGTATGCAATGAATCTTTTAGATTTTATAATCAAGAAAACATCTTCAAATAAAGGAGGAAGTTACTATATATATCTCGAGGAGAGACTGACAGACAAAGATACTTGTGTTTTGCAGGGAAAATAGTCTTTATGTACTCAACTTTACCTGATAGCTCAGCACAGTTGTATATTTGACCTGGTACTGCATTTCAGCGTTGGAAATCGGATCTAGCACAGAATGTGAAGGTATTAAATTCAGATCAATGCAGCTTTGTATAAAATCAGTAGTCTTCAACTATATAGGTGAGTGTAGACTACAATCTACCAACCAGATTTCTGGGTCGGGGTGTACTGCAGCCACATACTGGAATTTCAAAATACATTAGGGATGCTAATCTATGATACTGTTCCTAGCATACCACAAAAATAGCGTTTGAAGTGGCACTGTATTCCTTTAATCACTGTCTTTTATTCTCAGCAGCTCAGTGGAATTAAGCTTTGGGCCAGACAGTGCTGTCTAGAAATCATTTATGTGAGCTTTGCAGAAAACAGCTATCATGAAGCATTCTTTTATTTTCATGTGTAATTTGGGAAGAGGGTAGTATTATTTTCCAGTGCTGTGGAGAAAGTAATATACGTGTCACCAACCATTTCTGTTTCGCGTTTCAATGCTATTCAAGAGCAAATGTCAGTAAAATCTGTCATCCGCCACTTCCCTGAAGCCATAAACAAGCTCAAGAGTCCCCCCAAAAAATAATTTGTCTCAAAAATTTATGTTACTGATACCATCTTTCTTAATTGTACGTGTTGAAGGCTGTACAACAACCCTGCATAGTCATTAAGGCCCAAAATACAGAGCTAAAAGCATGTGACGTTCCACAGGCCTTCTCTTGGGCAAGGCCCCCAGAATGAAGCAGCCATCTTGTATCGGAGAAATGGAAGTGTAAGTGAGCATATTGCTGCAGGCCTGGAGGCATACTGTCATCAACGCAGTCACTGTGCATTTTCCATAGCCTCAGAGAAGAAAGACAGTAAAAAACATGCTCAGAGTTCACGAGGAATAAAATACTGAATTTTTTTTCTTCTTTTTTTTTTTTTAATCACCGGTGTAATTTTAATTTCTTCCAGAGTATGAGAGGCAGTAGAGCTGTTAAAAGTTCCAGCTTGCTGTCTTTCACATCATATTTATTTTATCATAATTCTGATGAATATTTTCTTTTTTTCGAATTTCACTTTTCTACCTTTTAGAAAGTCCAGAGGACCTTGACTTATGTGATTGGATATAACTGTTTATCTGAGGAATATGTGGTTTTGTCTAATTAGAAATATGGATGGCTACAGCTATTAGGTGGCAGATGAAATGTAGTCCAGATCACAGAATAAATAGATGATGTAGAAAACTGTTTAGGACAAGATAAGGAATGTCTGCCATGAACTTTTGTTTAAGTTTTTTATATTTTGGGTGGATGCATCAAGACTAAGTTTCAGTAGTGTGTTCTTCATCTTTTTCTGTAGCCCAGACAGTACAATCTGAAAGAATTTCAAATACTGAGAACGTAAGATTTTTGAAATGGTTGGTGTGATTTTACTTTAGGAAGAGCTGTTAAGTTTGATGAGATGTCTTTCTGAAAAATAGTCAACTTTGATATAGGAGATTCCATGTAATGAGAATGAAATCTGATAGTTAAGGCTTAGAGTTTAAAATGCTGTGGGCTAAAGCGAGAATTGAATCCAACAGATATTTAAGTGAAAAAAATCTAAATCAAAGCAACTACAAAATGTGAACCCAACTACAATATTTTATACTGTAGCTTTCTGAAAGGATGCCATACAAAAATAGTAGTAAACTGTATTCATAACAGTGGGAAACAGATACTTCAAATCTAGAGTGTAAATGCATGATCGAGTATCATCTACTTTTTTCCATGGTTCAAAACCTTTCATAGGTTTTGAAAAAAGTTCTTGTTTGTTATGTCATCCGGTTAATTGTAAATTAATTTTATTATTCAAGCCAGAATCGTTCATAATGTGACAGTTTAGGCTGGGAGTTTGAGACTAGAAGTCCAGTAAGTTCTATCTATACAGTAATCTGGGTGGCTAAAGATGGTGTACAAATCTGATAATTAAATGACAACAGACTTACTTTGCTAAAAAGATTGCTCATGTGTCAGAAATTATTATTTTCTTTTTTTCTTGATACATGTACACATTTTGCCTACGGTGTTTGTGAGTGGTTTTGATGTGGATGTCTTGAGAATGTGTTTCTGACTGATGAACTAAGCTGGTTTTGTTTTCAGGTACTAAAGTAAATAACTATTGATGCAATACTCTAGAAATGACTGTTCCTGAAGAGAGAGGCAGGGAGAGATTCTACTTTCACAGAGTGCTCCTGCTCTCTGACAATAGGGTTTGCTTTTGGTGGGGAGCTGTTGCTGAAAAAACACGTACAGCTGTGGTCAGGGAAAGATGTACCTAATATAAAAGCAAAAATACTGAGCTTTGGAGACTCTAAAATGTGATCTTTTAGCAGGGAATGGAATTTATCAATTTACTGCCTAAAGAAATGTTTATATTACTGCAGTAGCTACTAATTGATTGAATTGATTTTAGTAGTTGCTGTGTTTCATGAATATTTTCTAATTGTTTCTCTTTCCAGAAATTGGATAGAGGATTTCTTCTAAAGAAAGTTATTTCTGAAAAATTTCATGTAATCTGACATTTTCTTGTCCTGTTCCTTGCTCCTTTGTTTTCTATATCTGAGAAGGATTGTCTTCTCAATAATTTGATTGATTGAACAAAGACCCAGAGGCTTTTAGGACTGTATGTTTATAACTTGGTTTGCCGAGCTTATCTTCCAGTAATATTTACACCTCTGGCAATATATTCCCTGACTGATTCTGTATTAATTACTGGCTCACAAAGGCAGCTACTTCATTTGCTTCGCTAGCTGTTTCAATGTTAATTTTAGAAGGTGTTTTCTTGTCTTCAAGCTTAAAACATATTTTGGCAGCTATTATCTCTCTAAATGAAAAAGCAGGAAAAATTAGAACGTGGGAAAGAACATTGTTGTAGCATGGTGTATTATTTTGTGGAACATCGAAGTCCAGACAGCTTTTGACATGTTTCTTTCCTGAAGCTGAGGGCAAAAAAAAATGCTTCTGTTGAGGGGTTAAATAACTCATGCTGTATATTTCCAAGGTTTTGAACAAAGGAATGAATTAGGTATTTGAGTAGCTAGGCTCCTTGTTAATTAATTTCCTACCATCCTATGTATCCCTTCAAAAGACACGTAAGCTGCTGTGCCTTTCATTTTGCTGATATCCAGAGCACTAGGGTTTTCTTTCCTCTCTAGCCTGTTCCTGTTCGCTCTGTTCTTGTCCTTTTTTGTTTTGTTTGCTAACAGTTTGAGTTTCTCGTTCTTTTCAGCCTCAAAGATCTTGAAAATCAGTAGGATATGTCGAAGGGTTTCTAGCTGAAGTTGAGATAATTACTTTCACTAGTTACTTAAAATCTTTTTTTTTCCAGTTTTTTTTCCTTTTTTTTTTTTTTTTTTTGAAGGAGGTGAAACTGTAAAGGATGACAAAGAATAGCTGATAGCTGCAGCCTAGTGTTTTGGTGTGAAGTCAGAATGGCTGTGATGGGGACTCCCTGTTAGATGTATATACAGTGTCAGTGTCTTCAGTCTGTGAAATTCTCCTTTTCTTGCCATTTGTTAACGTTTGAAAGCCAAATAACTTGCAGAGCCACAGTATTTTACTTACGCCTTCTGGGTGCCAAAGTCATTCTTTGCAAGATCAGTATTACAGCAATGGTACAGTTGTCCAAAGACCTTTGGCTCTGACATTGAAGTATCTCTTCTAATGAGCTCTCAAATACTTCAGAGAAGTGGTCAGGAGGCACTAGATTCTGTAGCGGGAATCAGTGGTTCTCTTTTTTGTGGAAACAGTGGACAAAGTATATAGGTTGATTTTGGGAGATGGGAGGGGCTGCATGCCTGCTAGAATGCAACTATGACAACAGCTAGAATACAGCAAGGTTTTATTGTTGCAGTTTTGACTTGGATGCCGTGCCAATGAAGATACTAATCCTTTTTGGATTTAAAACCCGTTTGGATTTAGAACCCATTAACCCATTTAAACCCCCACTATTGTGTTACTTGCTATTATCAACAGTTCCTATATACATCATTCTAAATAAGACAAACTTTCTAGAGGCTTCATAGAATCCTTTATACCTAGATACCAAAATATGGATTTTTCATGCAGTTTTGTGGGGTTTTATTCCAATAACACAATGAAAGCTAGTTTATGTAGTTTCAGAACATACTTGATAGTGAAAATTCATCTTACATTTCCAGTAGTTTGGCTGAAAAAGGCATTCTCTGTTATCCATGTAACAGAGTAAAAGCTGTTCTCTTGTTCTGTAGCATATAGATGAAGAGCTGCAGTTTATGTATTTTTACAATCAACAAACAGTACAAAAATCTGTACTTCAGGAGCTGTAATACTGGCTTAAATAGGAAGACCCTTCACAAAACCATGAGATTTGTTTTGGAAAGTTATATGTGAGATCTGTGAAGGCTTATGCCTCACCCTTACTAAGAGCCATGTAAGTCTGAGGGACAATATTCTGCTGTTTGGACAGGTCCATATTTATAACTCAAATGTTCTTGTATCAGCCTTGACTACTAGGCTTCTTGTTCAGAATGCCCAAATGTTCTGTACTGTCATGCGTAATCCTGCTGGCTGCTTGCAGCACCAAGGTATGACCATATCAGGCTGTAAAAGTGTCTTTTAAAAAATCTTAGGATAAATTTTTTATTACTTGTTTTTGAGAGTAAGTTTTCAGTGCTCTAGGAGTGGTGATCTGCATATTTGAGATAAGAGCTGAAACAATGAGTTTCTATAATCCGCTCTTTACAAGACAAGCTTTCTGAAACTCAAAATAAAATATTTACTTTATGCAAAAGAAGGATAAGAGGAGATTTAATTATTATCTAAAATTACCAGAACAGAGAAAAAGACTTCTGATAGTAGGGGTGTATTTTTAAGTGTAGCACAGGGATGGTATAATGTGATCCATGACTTGGAAACTGGAGCTAGATAAAGCAGAGCAGAAGCATGTTCCCCAAATTTTCATTGGCAGGTCTAATTAACCATCTACAATCTGGTGGGTTTTCCATCAGCTGGAGTCTTCAAATCAGTGCTCATTTTCTTCCTAAAATTAATTATGTAGCTCAAATGAAAGTCATGGGATTGATACAGAAATGTCAGAATACATTTCTCTGACTTGTCTTATATGGGAGCTAGATGATCAGTCCCTGAGCTACACTGCTGTCTTCTGAATTACTTCTATGAATGACTTAAATATTATTCTAAAATTTATAAAAGGAATGTAAATGAAATGAAAAATTTTATTTTTATTGTCCAAAAAATAACTTAAACTACTCAATTGTTTTAAGAAAAATGCAGTGAAAGAGGAGGAAAAAACCTCCAAACACTAATAAGCACTTGTTACATTTTTTTAACAGTCCAGGGAGATGAAGAAACAGTAAATATTCCAGTTTATTTTTGATATGAGTTCAGCTGTAACTTTAATTCTTCTGGTTCTCGTTCAGAAAAATTTCAAAATAACAATTCATTGTCAGTTCACGTTAAAATTTCAATGATTTGAGCAATTTTTCAGAATGGGTTCAATGCAGCTCTCTAGTTATGATTTTTAGTATTACACATCTTGATAACTGAAAAAAAAGTTTTGCTGTTTTATAGAATCTCAATATTCCTGTGGTCACTGCATTTAATGAAAGAATAAGAAAAAGCTTTCTCAGTGTTCATATCATTCAGTGTGACTGATGGGATAAATAAGGAAATTTGTGGACATTTATTTTCAGAGGAAGTCTTTTATAGTATGGATTTGTACATGTTGTAAATCTTAAGGTGCTGTCCTTCAAGGCTGTCCACCTGAATAAAAACCTATGACCTCCATAAGCCTATTACAGGACATACTACAGGCTTTTGGTGTGTGCAACTCTGGTAATTGTTGACTCCTTTTCTTGTTCTTCATTTTTGCATAGCATGGTATAAATATGCTTCACTACTTGTGCTTTTCACTTTCCTTTTTCAATATGACCAATTATGGCTGTAATTGAAGACCAAAGACAGACAAAATCCTTTCCCCTCCCATGCATTAAAAAAAATAATTATAAAAGTATATGTGAATATACTAATACATATTTTATACATACATGCTTGTAAATATGCTTGCTTTTCCTAAGAGTTCATGGATGTAGGGTAATGTGAGTTGCTGTTACCAAATTCTTGACTGGATACAACGGAAAAAAATAGTCCCCTATCATGCAGCTGATCTTTGTCCATTTTGCACCTTGCTACCATCTGTCCACTGGCACACTGCACAGATACAATAATAGGGGAAAATTCCAGTAAACTATGAACAGCAGACAGTGAATGACATTCCACAGAACAGCATCACATGCTCCTAGACTTGCTAAAGATCTTCTGATCCTTTTTTCATTTGATAATGTATTAGTTCTTTAAATCTGTTGCAATACCTAAACATTGTTTTAAACTGAATTTAAGGAAACTAGAGATTCTAGAAAATCTAGGAAGAAAATTTGAGAAATTAATATAAAAATGTAGGCAACCTACTAGGTTATATGTTGTTATATATAAAGTATATTATGCTAATTAGCTGATTTTAAGAAATAGTTCAGGAGTTCAGCTGAGGTCATAGCTGAAAACTTTGCTGCAGCTGAACTCTTTCATAGGAAATCCATGTGCTCACAACAGCCAACTCAACTTCGTGTTATCTGACTGAGGAACTTTGCTATCTATGGATAAAAACTCCATCCTTTTTTGTTATGTTTTCATGTCAACAGAAGGAAGGAAATGCAGAGCTGAGGGAAATTCCATGCTAATTTTTTTGTTTGTAGTCTTTTCTACTTAGTTGTTCAAGATGACCTGTTTTCCTTGTTGCAACATATGAATTTCTATAATAGTGGCTTTAACTTAACCACCTAGTGATTGTTCAGCAACTTTAAATAACTCTAGATTACCTGTCCAAGTCAGGTAGCACTGCAGTATTTTTTGACACGAGTGCTTACAGCCCTCAGCTGTGTCTGAGAAGTGCCTGCAAGGTCAATAGAAGCATTACTTGGGGAGATTCTGAGGCTGCAGGCCGTTCTATTTGGCTCCGATTGTCTGTGCATTTGGAACAGTCCATGGGGGACAGGATTACTAATGGAGTAAATCCTGGCCTTCTCCTAGTACAAAATCTATGTTGTTAATATTTGTTATCTGTATTCATTCAGGGGCAAATGTCTTCACTGAGCTGCCAGACAGTTCTCTGCTATTTCATGCTTGGAAATCATTTAAAAACCTTTACTTGTTAGGAAAGCAAAGTAAGATGCTAATGTACATCAGACAACGAAGGTACACATGCTAGGGTGGATTGTAAAAGCCTTGCTTAGACAGCTTCTTTGGTGGAAATCTGTAAGATTTCACACAAAAACTCGGCATAATTCTAGTTTCAGTTTAGCTTTTTAAAGTTTCTTTGTGATCATCTGGAGACATTTGTATATTCTGGGGAAGAACTGATTACAGTTAAGTTAACTTTCCCCACAGATGTCTCTTCGATGCTTGTTCTGTTCCAGTTACAACAGTGAGAGTCAGTGCTTTTGTGTCTTTGCTTGTCTAATGTGATTCCTAGTGTTTGTTTTGCCCCTATAAACCCATCCTAGAATTGGAATTGTGTTTCTTTTTATTGTCTCAGATGGAACACACAATTACAGAAAAAAGGTTTTCTTTTTACTGTGACATTGACAATATTCATGAAGTCTGTGGTACACAGATGTACGCAAAACCCTAAAGCTAATCTATACAAGAAATTCCTCATGAAAGATGGTAGAGAATTTTTTTTATCCCCTCCCCCTTCTCCAGCAAGTGCCTTTCTGTGGTTAGGAAACATTCTTTCACAGCAAATGGAGATAATCTGAACAGGGAGCTCACTCTTTCTTGGAATGTATTGGTTAATGTCAGATTCAGCAATAAAAAAACATTTGTATGGAGTGAGAATTTCCAAAGGATGACAAGAATAGTTTATTTTTGAGGATGAAGCTATGTAGAAAGAATGATTTTATATTCTGCTAATTGGTAAACACACAAAAAGGCTTTAAAATGTAAGGTAAGTTAAAACCCAATAAAACTATCATTATAATGTATCAAATTTTGCCATCTGTATTCTCAAGACTTCAAAGTCCCTTTGGAGACCATTCTTCCCTCCTGAAGCTAGTGTCAGAACGACCAATTCTAATAAAGTTTAACTCCATAGAATCATAGAATAGTTTCTTCTGGAAGAGACCTTCAAGATCATCAAGTCCAACCTTACTCCTGGCCCTATCAAAAACCACTAAACCATGTCCCTAAG
>WUAM01000119.1:8035088-8046265 GCA_024336885.1 Actenoides hombroni
TTCAGGTAGTTGTAGAGGGCAATAAGGTCTCCTCTCAGCCTTCTTTTCTCAAGGCTAAACAGCCCCAGATCCTTCAGCCTTTCTTTATAAGACACGTGTTCCTTTACTAGCTTTGCAACTTCTACCTTAAAAGGTTTTTCTGTTCTGTTTCAGTGGTTTGTTTTCTGGGATACCGGGCGTTTGTGCATTGGAAAGTTGTGTGAGATTGGTTCTTGTCTGGGTGCTTTGTGAGGCCTTTGGATGATTGACTAGGAATTCCTGTAGTGGCTCTAATCAGGCCATGGCACATTCAGTTGGAGTCATAGTTCCTCTGGAGGTGGAGTTGTAGTTCCTCTGGAGCTACAGATGCACAGGAATCCTAGATGTTTTGACAGCATGCGTTCAGATCACGTGTACCATTGTATGTGCAATAGGAGTTATCTGCAGATGGCAAATACATCCAGCTTTCATGAGGCCGAGAACTTTGTGTCCCATCTGACCTAAATACTGGGTTTGGTTTTGTATCAGGGAAAATACTAATTGGTAATGTAAGATATAGTAGACATAGTGTAAGATTAGAATAGGATGGCAAACGTTAAGGAGCTATGTGGATGTACAAGGCAGCAGTGAAACTGGATCTGCTTGCAGAGCCATGTGTTTCTTGGTGGGCCTCCATACATTTAGCCCTGGACTAACGTATCTCTTCACAGAGACAATCCTTTCTGTAAGTCTGTAAGGTTCTCTTTGAGTTGTGTCTTTAGGCTTCGGATTCTTGTTTGGCTGAGGTTAAGTATCATTGTCCTCATTTGCTTCCTTGAGTTTTTGTAATGATTGTTGTCCTTTTAAAACTGCTTTGTAAACACAGGGTTTCATATGTTTCGTCTATTTGGGATTTTTAAAGCTTTAGGTGTGACAGTGTTGTGTAAAAGTAATGGTGACTGGGAACTGATGAGGCAGTAGACAAACTAAAACATGGGAGATGCCATCTGAACATTAGAAAGCACTTTCTCACTGTGAGGCTGACTGAGCATTGGTACAGGTTGCCTAGGGACGTTGTGGAGTCTCCATCCATGGAGACACTCAAAAGCTGGATGTAAGCCTGGGCAACTGGCTCTAGGTGGCTTTGCTTGAGAAGAGGGGTTGGACAGGGTGACCTCCAGAGCTCATTGCCAACTTCAGCCGTTCTGTGATGTTGACATGATGAAGTCGATTATCGGCCAAGCACTCTTCCTCTGTCCCCCCAAAAATCCACTTCACCCCAGTATGTGAACATTTGCAGAGATGTAATTTCGGAGATGGAAAAAAAAATATATACACGAATCTAGAAACCTGTTTTGTCTGCAGAAAAAATCTACAGGTTCCTGAGAAGCACAGTGCAAATTGTGTGTACAATTTAGGATCCCTGTTTTTGTTCTTTATTCTGACATACTTGGTCTACACTGAGCAGCACCAGCCATTGGGAGGGTCTGACTACCCTACACAAAGTACACCTCTGCTAGGACTTTGCTGATGCTATCATGGCTCTTATAAATGTTATCCCAATGCTGATTTACAGTGTGCCCCGACATCTGCTTGAGTGTTAATTGGTTTATTGTTTTGTGTAGTATATTAAAAGCTTTTCTGTTTAAAGTTTGAACTGTAACTCAGTCCTCAGGATACCCAACATGTAAAACAGAGTTCCAAAGCAGGTTAGGATGTGGTATCCCTTTTCTGCTATGTTGTTGCTCTGACATACTGTCTGTATGACACCTTTGGTAGATGAACATCTGAAAAGAGAGTGTCAACAAGATTTTTTTCTCATCTGCTGTATTAGATATCTTGTCCTTTTCTTATGGTGGGTTTCTCAGTTTTAGTTTGTCAGTGGGAAATACTACAATTAACATGTCACAGTGAAGTGAAGATCAGGGCTCATTGTGCCAGGCAGTGTCATTGTTTTCTTATATGACAATTTTTTAAAATAGCATTGCAGGCTTTTTTTTTGCTATTTGGTATAATAATACTTTGACTGTATAATACTTGAAACTCTGTTTATAGTCACTTGCGATGTTATGACTCCAGCTTATAGCTTAGTTTGCTTCCAGTTGCAAGTACCATTGTATTTTCTGACTGCTGAAATTGGGCCTGTTTTTGCTTCTGCTGCTCAGCATCTTTCTATTCAGTAATGCAGTCGCTCAGTTGGGGATTTTAGCCAGACTCTCTTCTGTTCTTGACTTGAAGAGCTTTTTACATCTGCAGGATGACAATCTTTCTATTGAATGTTAGGCTGTGTGCACTCTGGATGCATTTTAATTTTATTCATATGTAAAGATTGTCTGCCAGTATCATTATAGAACACCTTTGTCTTTTCTGGCAGGATGGTATATTTTGCTGAAGCTTACAAATGATACATACATTGCTGTATATGCAATTCTTCATTAGTCAACAAACTAATGTTCAAGGTTAGTCTTCTAACTATCTGACAAGATTAGGTTTGTTTCAGTTAAAAGGTTGAGTTGATGAAATTCACCTAGGGAAACTTTGGGAATATTTTGTCCTTCAGCAGAATTCAGTCACTTTGTGTCTGGCAAAGGAGCAAGAGGAAGCTGAGTGTGATCAAGTTCAAGATACCTGGCAGAGTGTTACCTTTCTCCACATTGTTAATGCGACATGTAACACATTCATCTGAACCACCATGAAGAGTTGGGGAAAGAGTGAGTTTATGTTGCCTTTTGTCAGCTCCACCTCTGTCATAGTATACTTTGTCTTTTTGTCTGTTAAAAAAAAATAAATAAATTGAGAAAACGAATAATTTCTCAAGATCTTGCAGGTTAAGTAAAGGCATGAAGTCAATGGTACTGCAAGGCTTTTAAAATTAAATGGAACATAATTACAATGAAACATAATTACAATATATTTTATGGATTATTATATTTTTTCTGATTGCATTTTATTATATACAAGCTTAATGCATGTGACAAAACTGGGAGATATATGTCTTCTGTTGTAATTTAACTTCTTTCTGACAGAGAAAGAAAAATGGATAGATTTAGTTTAGGAGGAAGGCAGCTTGATGGATAATATGGAATATCCTCTAGAAAACTTCTTACTGTTTTCTGCAACACATGGTACCTGAATACATACATTTAGGAAAAAAAAAACAAAGGAAAGGAGCAAGCAAGCTAATGAATCGAGAGTAGTTTACTACTTAAGATACTTTTTTTTTTTAATTAATGCCTCTAAATTTTTGCCAGAAATTAATAAAGCAAAGGCCATTTGTTATAAACAGATTTCCCATCCTCTATCCCAAATTTGTGAAACTTCTTTCTTTTGCTAAAACATTTAGGGCTCAGTGGAATAAGCCTAGGGATAAATTAAGTGAAATGTTACATTTCTGCATTGTCAGCTGTCTGTCAACTGCTAGTAAGAAGAATATTAAATAAATCCTTTAGGCTTTAACTGCATCCCTTACAGTGGAGTTAATGACCGACGTATACACTGTTCTGTACTTTGAATTGACAGCTTATCCCAACTGAAAAAAACAACAGTGGTGTTAGTTTTATCTACAGATAAAAGTCTATATATTCGTATATATATAAATGTATCAATAATATACAGACATGTAGGTAACATGCAGTATAGATATACCTATATATTCCATATAGATTATAAAAGCATATAATACCTATATACATTTCAACATGTACGTAACATTTTCTTTTTGTCCATAAAAACACATACTTGTATTTTTTTCTAGTTATAATACCTCTTTTTTAAATGAATTTGACTTCTAGTTATTAACAGGTTTGCTGATTTCTTAGCTTGTTACTTGGTAAGCTGCTCAAAAATAATAGCAGATGCAAGGGGGGGGATTGTGCTTTTTTTTTTTTCCTAGATGGGAAGGACAGATGGCAAATAAAAATCATCAGTTTTAAGGATTGAAGTAGACAATTCAGCTATAGAGAATATATTTTTTTTATTGTCTACATTTTATAAAAAATTGTATCTATGGAAAGTATTTTTCTGACTCCCGTTGAAGAAGATACAAGATGGATAACAAAACTTTGCAGAAGATCTAATTCAGTAAAGATGGCAAATAATCTAGAAATTGGAGTACCTAACATAATGCTATTTTCCTCTTTATTAATTCCTTCCAATAGTTTAAGACACGGAGGAAGAGGTGGGGATGGTGGGATGGTTTGTCTAATAGATTGGTTGGTTTGATGGTAGGTTTTTGTTTTGGTGTTTGTTTGATTTTTTTAGATGAGTTTTGATACCAACTACTGTACGGATACAGCTTTGTGTGTGATACAGCAGGGCAGATTCAAGATACCTTTTATTAGGAAAACTTCCAAGATATACTCTGTGTATACTGGTAGGTTTCAGTAACAGGCTGCATGTCTCAGTAAGTTGTACAGTATTTTCCATGTGTAAATATATATTTTTTTCTATTATATTCTGTTGAAGTGTTGTTCTAGATGATAAGGCTGCTTAAGAACCCATTTTGTGGAAAAAATGTTTTTCCCCTAATGGTAGAATATGAAAGTGGCTCACAAATGCTCTACAGTACAAATGGGAACTGCAGAATACACTTTTTAGAGATACTACCATATGTTTGTGTGTTTGGGGTTTTCAGATAGCTATAGCTAATTTCAGAGCAGAGTGTAGATATATCTGGCCTAGATGTTGTGTCTCAGATGAGAGAATTAATTAGATAAGCATTTCCAGGGCTGGATTATGTGAACAAAAAGTGAATCAGCTTCTCTTAGTTGATGTGTTAAGTTCTTTTTAAAGCTAAGTATATTTTTTTTTCCTGTTTAACAGGTGTAGAAACTGATACAGAGAAGTGAAGTGACTGACATAAGTTTGTAGGAGTGTTTTGAAACCTATATGGACCCATGTAAACTAGAAGGCTGAGTACCAACCCTACTAATGTAACTGCAGTGTGGGTGTCTGTGGGGCTGGAGTACCACTTCAGGGTTTCCTTGTGTCTTCAGGCAAACAGCTTCAGCCAAGTCACCTGTGGACCAGTATCTGGTACACTTAAAAAACAGCTATTATTTGAACAGTGTGTGTTCCAGTGTGTAAATTCATGACCCATGTGACAGTGTTTAGATTGGCTTTGTTAAATTCCCAAGATTTCTTTCCCCCCTTTCCACTTGAAAGTTTTGACTTTGCCTGCAGTAGCTGGAAACATTGAGAGAAGGGAGGAGGGAGAGATCTGAGGCAAGTGATGTTTCATTCCCTACCGAAATGCAAGCTGACTCTTAATATGTCAGGATGTACAAGTAGGAGAAAAAGAATAGAGGTGTGTGAGCAGAGGTGGAGTACTGTCACTGCCCTCCACTACTAAATAGGCAGAGTAGTCTGATGATATTGTGACCACAGGAACAAAACCACCCCACAGAGATGCTAGGCACCATTACGTCAGTTCATAAAATTGGCTTTGCTTTCCTCTTTGCACTACCAGCTTTGATGCAAAGGCTGATGTAAATGCAAGCACCCTTAGTAAAAGTGCCAAACGACTATATTGTATTATTTTAGCTTCAGAGAGGATTCTTATGGAAGACAAAGGTGATTTTACTGCTTATTTCAATAAGTACCTTTAATAACAGTTGCCTAGATGACATTCCTCTGGACTGGCAGAGACACATTTCCATCTTTTCATGTTTCTGGTCCAACCCATAGTTGAAATGGAAAATTTTACTTCTTCATTCTCTTTTATATATACATAGGAACCTGAATAGAAAAGAATGGAAGTCCTGCATTATTGCAGTGCCTGGAAATGCACAGATATATTTCCTTTGCTGTTGTTGTTGCACTTCCTGCTTATTCTGCCAGTGTATATGAGGATTTGAATGGGCCCCGCTAAGAATGCTTGTTGAAGCAGGATTCCCAGATTGCTTCAGTGAGGGGCTTTGCCTCTGTTAGGACACCTAGTCTGGCCAATACTGAAACACCTGCTATTTTTCTTCTGCAACTTGTTTCAGGAACATGGGTAAAAAAAGTACATTCTTGCAGAGCTATTTGAGAGCTTGAATATTTTTGTTGTAGGTTAATGATTCGTGAATATATATATTACAATTAAGTTACCTTGGGGTTTACTAAACATTTGTTTGTGTTGCAGAATTTTTAGGCTGTCTCTTTTAAATGGTAGCTATCAATGTAAGACTGGTTATTCTGTACATTAAATCTGAATTTCATACTTCACCATCATAGTTTGGGAAATGTTTAGGATGTGGTTTTGGCAATTACCAAGAAAGCGTATACTGAGTAATGCTTGTAATAAAAGTGAACCAGTAAGGATGTTGTGAAGACAATATACTCTTAGACATGAGAAATGGCAGCACCTAGTCTCCGTTATTTGTTCAGTATGATGACAACTGTGGAGGAAGAGGGACAGTCTTGGAGAGGAACTTAGCGTTGTGAAGAAGTGAATGCACACCAAAACGCTCTGAGCATGTGAGTGTAAATCATCAGTTTGTCACACCTCTGGCATTTCTGTAAAGCTCTGCCTTGCATGCTTTTGAAAAAGTACAGTTAGGTAGCTTAAAATTTTATTTCTTATGCTATAAGAACAATTAAGAACCTTCTTTTAATATCGTACTAAAATCAGCAGAGTTCTGTCATTTACAATAGGAAATATTTTTTGTGACGTAGTTCGCTCTCAAATTAGAAAATAGAAATTTATCTCTTCCCAAACTATATAGTAAAGTTATATTTTAGGGGGGGAAAAAACCACCACCAACAAAAAAAAAAAACAGGAAAAAAAAAAAAAAAAGAAGAAAGGGGGAGGGAGAAGAAGCAAGCATTGAAATTTCCGTGGAAGCTCTGTGTTTATGTAAAGTACAGCAGCTGCACTGCAAACTCCCCTCTCTGCATGACCTCAGTTCTGAACGAGACGGACTGTTCTGGGTGCAGGTGTGATTACTGAATTATTTGTTCTGTTTTAGTGTCAGTTACAGTGAGGTATTCTGGGTAAAATTTGTATTCAGTGAATGAAGTGAATTGGTATATTTGGTATTCCAGAGTTCACTGTGTGCCTTCCTGCTATTGCAGAAATAGTTGGGGTTTTTTTTATTCTGTTGAATTACATTAGCTAAATAGGACGGACAGGAGGAAGTGACTCCAGCAACAACCTCTGAATACTTCAAGCAGGCAGACAGAAAGGCAGGACTGGACTGGAGATGGTGCAGGACATAAAATGCCCAATTCAAGCAGCATATACAAACCTTTTCAAAAAGCACATAAGTCAGCTGTCGAAACTATCTTTTAAGTTTCTTCATGAGAAATAGAGCTATGAGAAATGTTCAGTTCTAATGCATTCCATATCCAGTCAGCCTTGGTCCACATTTAGCTAATCCCGTGAACCTGTCAGTGGTTAGCTAAGCTACCTTGGACCACGTTGGTCCTTGCCAAGTGTCAATACCTTGTAATGATCTGCATGCGTTTTACCTCTTCACTGTGTATGAAGTTTTATAGAAAGCTCCTGTTCCTTCATTTGTGTTTGATGTAGATTGCCAGAGAGTCAGCCTACGCCTACTGCAACATGGCTGCTTTTCTCGTGCTTGTTTCCAGCCTGTCCTGGGTTTGGTTTGGGTTCACTATCACCAGCAGCTGCTGGCCCAAGCAGCTGGGATGGACAACTGAACCAGTCAATGGAATATTCAATACTATATTGTGTCATGCCCCTCTATAAGGGGAGTGCTGGCCTGGGGCAGGGGCACCTGTTTTCAACTTGAAGTGTGTACCTTCAGTGTGGTCAGAGCAAGGATAGTTGGCGTCACAAGGACAGCTAGAGCCTTCCTGGCTTCTGTTACTTGCGTTGTACATGATTTCATTAGTACTAGCATTATTACTGTTGTTTTCTTCTCTCTTTGTCTTGTTTAACTAAACTGTACATATCTCAATCCCTGAGGTCTCACCTTGTTTTCTTTTTTTTCTTTTCCTCTCTTCTTTCTCCCAATTCTTCTTCCTATCCCACAGGAGGGGGTGTGTGGAGGTGGGAGCTGTGGAAGCAATGGACTGTGTGGTTTTGCTGCCAGCAGAGGTTAAACCATGACACAACCAAACAAGTCCAGTCAGATTATGAGGAAGCCAGGTTCTTGAAAACCTGATTTTTTGTTTGTTTGTGGGGGTTTTTTTTGGTTTTTTTGTTTATCATTTTTCCCATGTGTGTAGGCTGTAGGCTTTTCAGTGTCTTGGAAGAATAAGTACATATCTGGAAACCAAAAAAACCAAGTCTTTCTTGAAAGATGGATGTAGTTTTCTCCAAATAATAAGAAATTCAGTGTCTGCTTTGGCAACCATTAGAGAACTATTTATTCACTGTAAGATGTATGCCTTCAGCAAATAAATCCACCTAACACTTTTAGGAGGTTCTCCCTTTTATTACCTGAAATTCGATAAAGGGATATATAGTTCCAGATGAATTGTAATCCTATAAGGGTTACAGAGAATGGTGACAATAGCATTACTTGCATTTGATATCTCAGTCCTCTATGGATCCACTATCCTGTTACTTCTCCGTAAACGGCTTAATGTGAGGACAGAGCATTATTATAGAGGTGCATTTGAGACTTGGATATTTTAAAATGGATCAACATTAAGATTCTTATGCAAATAACAATGTACTCATAAACACTTTTTTGTTATATTGAGCATACCACTGCCCTGTTTGCCCTATTGAGTAAGAAATAGATGGAAGAATGGAAGGAAGCTTGCTGAGAACGATTTAAATACTGGTTCTTGTTTCTGATCCAGTGCAATTTCTTTAAATGATCTGACTAACTGAAGACATGCAGGGAAACAGATCAGAGCATTTAAGAAGGGTTTTAAGTGACTCATGAATGATAAACGAGCTTGATTGGCTGATACAAACCACATGAATGTGTAATCCAGTGTATTTATAGTACAGCATGGTTCTCCTGAGCATAAGAATTGTCCATTAGCTATTTTTCTTTTAAACCATCTGAAGTAGACAGATCTTCCTCATGAAGCTGGTAAGGCGTTCATGGTAGGACTTGGAAACACAGCAACATTTCTAATGGTGAGAAGTAGTTGAAGAGGGATTTGGCAGGGTCAAGGGCAACTCAAACACCACCCACTGCTGTTGGTATTGTGAGCAGTGAGACACTGCAGTAAACAGCTGGTATTTCTCTGAGTCATTCATTCCGCTATTCCCACCGAATTACTCTGTCTAGGATATGTGGGTGGCCAGGTACATTTCTAGGCAAGGAAGTAATGAGAATTCATGTCACAAATCATAGTCATGTTATGGGGGAGAGGGGACATGGTTGCATCCCTGTCTTACCCCTTTGAAAGCCTTTCTGTGCTCATCTACCTGAGGTATGTCATCACCAGTAAAAAAGGTAGGGAGCACTATAGACACAGCCAGGTACTGTGCCTCACAAGGATATGATAGCTTATATCCTCAGCCTCACCTCTCTGTTAGCATGCCAAGCACTAGGCTACAGACCTATATTAAGTGTCCTTCCCAGAAACAAAACTATGAGTGCCTTTGTAGCTATGTATTTATTTGCTTGTCTGTTTTCTGGAGGGTAGATGCTGGTTTTAGATTAGTGGAGGTTGATCTGGTTCATTGAGGACATAAAAGTTAAGTGTGATATGGTTTAGGGGCATGTTGAACTTTAGCAGGTAATACAGCTTGTGCTTGAATCACTTCTGCCTCCCGTGGAGAAAAACGGGGTGCAGTATTATAGTATCTAGGCTGTGTTTCTTGGAGCTTGGCGAAGGTCACAGGTTAGCTTAGAGTTCATGGTGCGCTAGCTTATTCTGCACTAATAGCTTGTATGTATGTTCTTCATATAGAACATCTTCATGCAGAAACTTAGGGCAAGGTTGCTACCTTAGCATGAAGTTACAGTAACCTTGGAATGGTGTTCTGTTTATATGTTCTTTCATTAAATGGTGTAAGGTAAAGCCAGAGAGTCATCCTGCTTCTTTTACTATCAAAACCTGACACATCTGAGGCCATAGTAGCCAGCTGAAAAAACACACTGAAATACCCTGGTAAGTGTGACAGTGCCATTCAAACAAATTGTATATAACTTAGGATAAATAAGAGTTGTTTCTTTATGAACTTTGAACTTGTTCAAATGTTTTTCTTAATCAGGTAAGACAGTGAAGTCTCGAACTGCTTCAGAAGGGAAGGGTTTGGAAAGATAATGAAGCCTGTCTTTGGCAAATAAGTATCAGCTAACAATAGCAGTGGGGGAGCTCCTTAGTTTTTAATATTTTTATCTAAAGCAGTCTTGATGAACTGAGTTATGCCTGAATTTGGAGTTACAGTTTTAGAGGAAGGAAATTCTTTTCGTGTCTTAAGCTTTTAGTTATTGAAACCAGAAAAGTGGCTGCTTTTCTTTTTTTGTGTGTGTGTGTAAAGTGCTGTTGCTTTTGGTATGCAAATGGTGCACTGTACTGTATAACCTCAGTCTTCTAGAGAGCAAACGGAAGGGCAGAAAAAAACGTGTGGTGCAAGAATTCAAATTATAGGGAAACAGGGTTTCTGTTCTTTCACAATTCACTCCTAAATTCCAGTAAAGCAAAAAGATTAAATCAGTTTGGACTCCAAAGGCAAGGATTGCCCTATGTGATAAGGGACACTTGAGAATTTCTGCATGTAATGAATATAAAAGGTAACTGAGATGACTGAATGTTAAAGCAGCTGTAGTGAGCAGTAATAGAACTGAGTGGGTTGTAGCTGAGCGACAGCTCATCATATAATCATCATGTTTTCCACTTAGAGCATCTCTGAAAAACAAGAAAGATGGTTTAATTCTTTTCTGTCTTCCTCAAATGAGAAATCTTGAGTAATTATTTTATGGAAAAACTTCACTGACATCTGGACTATAGATAAATATTTTGAGTAATAGAAGAGCTATTGTCCATGGTTCAAAATATATTCTCCCTCACCCACCTCATTAAATCGTACAGAGAATTTCCCCTAGTAATTTTTCTTTTTCCCCAAATTGTCTTCTCTTGTATAGAAGTCAGATTTGCTCTGCTGGCATTTCACGATGCAGAAGTAGTCACTTAGCAAAGCACAGTCTTCTGCGTGTTGCAGTGTCTTTGACTCTCTCGATTCTTCTTCCCACCCACCCCCCACCCTTGAGAAGCTGCTAAGAAGCCCAGACTAAAACCAAGTAGCTTTCTGAATGCAGCCTGTTAAAATTACCATGGCTCAGCCCTACAGTGTTGAT
>WUAM01000119.1:8046365-8083685 GCA_024336885.1 Actenoides hombroni
GAAGCCCAGACTAAAACCAAGTAGCTTTCTGAATGCAGCCTGTTAAAATTACCATGGCTCAGCCCTACAGTGTTGATGAGGCAGGCCATAGTTGTGCCTTTCTCAATCCTCTGTTCTGAGAAGCTGATTGAGAAGAAACAATGCTTCTGTGATGATATAAAGCAGTAACAGGTTCCCAGTTTTTTAAAGGAAGCTCTCACTAATGTCCAAGTCAATCTGTTTGTTTATTTGATTCATTACTGGGAGAGTGGCAACTTGAAAATGGCTTTATTCGGTGAAGTAGGATTTAAAGGAAAAGAGATCTCGTAAGATGAAGCAAAAATCACTAGGAGACTGTGCTGTGAGTCTTTAGGCATCAGCACATACTACGTGCTCTAGTTTTGTGTTATATTTTCTCACCTGGTAGTGACCAGAAAGGTCCTATCAGATACTTTGAAATATGGTATAGTTCTACTCTTCATTAGTGGGCTTTGGAGCCTGTCAGGTTTTGTATCTAGAGGTGTGGTTTATAGTTAATAAAGCATGATTCTGTTAAAAGTGAAATTACATTTGTTATTTGTAAAGGTGAAGCTGTCCCTATGAAGCTGATGAAGTGGTGTAAAGAAGTCTTGAAGAGTAAAACTATGGCTGTGTTTTTCTTCTGAAGTCAGCAAACTGGGTGGTGGGTGTAAAGTGCAAAGGAGTAACTTGAATTGCTTGCACTTTGTATTCCTCTAGAAGAGGGTAGCTCAGTTCGCAATTACAATGCACTACCTTTATTTGCTGAAGTTTGTACAGCTCTCTAACAACAGGTTTTCCTAATGGAGTTCACTGAAGTGTCCATGTGCTCTGATAGCTTTCAGAGAAAGTTCATGCTGTAGCTTTGTTCAGTTACTGTTGTGGGCATGGGTACTAAATTTAGAACTATTTGCAATAGAATTCTGAGAAAAGGCTAAGTTAATTAGAAATAATCAGAAATTAAGATACATTTAAAATAGAAGTAATTCATCTTCCATCACCTAGGAATGAATGACGTACCTGTTTTTAGATTAAAAGTATCACTTTGTATGCCTGTAATGGAAGATAGAACACAGTTGTGATTAGAAACTTCCATTAGGGACTTTGAAAATAACTAGTGATTAGACACTAGGTCAAGATCTTTTTTCTTGTACCAAAGTCTGAGAGGCTCATTGGAAATGAAAAGGAACAAGCAAGGCGGGTTTATATGTGTGTGTGTGTGTGTATATATATATATATAATGTGCGTGTGTGTATATGTGCATACACACACAGAGAAAGATATTTTTAGATGTATTTTAAACTGAAACATATTCTTATATAAAAGTGTCCAAACCACAAAAACATGAGAATCCAGAGGTAAAAGTCAGTTACTGTTAGCATTGCTTAAAGATGAGATGTATTGATTGATCTTCCCTTGAGACTTTTGTTTGCTTGCTTAGTAACAAGAGTTCATGGTATTTAAAGGGTATTTATAGGTGAAGTACATGGGAAAACTCTCTTGCCTCACAGAAGTTAGGATTTCTTCCTGTGTGTTTCAGAATACCTCAGAAACACATTGTCATGTTGGTGAATAGGTGTGTACTTTCATGTGAACAGTCTAATGGTATCAGTAAAAACTGATCATGCAAGCAGATTTGTTGGGTTTAAACTTTTCTAAATTGGGGACAAAATAATGAAAAGGTGATTTTAAAAGTAACCTTTTTGCATGTTAAGCCAAGTGATAATTATTTTGAAACCTACATCAATGCACTTGCTGACTTTGTATTATTCATGAAGAAAATTGTATTTTAATATTTTAGGTTAGTAGTGATGGTGATACGAGAGACAAAAAGCTTAGAATTGGAATTTAATGTTTGTGATTTAGGGTAAAGTATAGTTCTTGAGAGTTTGGAAGAAAAAAGTGAATTAACATGCTGATAAAAAGCCAGGATACGCCATACTAAATATTTTTTACAAGATCTGAATTCTAGTTTACAGCTAATCTTCATTTGATCATTTTATGTGTGCTTTGTTTCAGTTTTCTGACTGCAAATGAGGAAAAAAGAAAGTATTCTTCAGAAAGTGGTTTGGAAGTCCTATAACTGGTTTACATAAGGAAAAATAATTAATAATTGGAATACATGTCTCAGGTTTTATGTGTGGAAATGTCACATTTTTGTTTCCTGAAACTTATTCCTTTAGTGAAAGTAAGGCTACAGAATGAGCTTTCATTGAGCTTGTAGATGAAATCAGACAATCAAACCCATTTTCTTCATAAGGTTAAACAGAAGTGGTTTGAATTTCTCAGGCTAGGCACTTCAAGTATAAAACCCTTTTCACCAAGGTATTTTCCAAGTATTGGAGTCCCTCTGGTTCCTATTTCTTAAGTTGTTTTAAGGTAAGTGTATAGATAGTTATGTAGTCAAGATCTACTTCTAGAGTTCAGTTTAAGTCTATACCATTTTTAACTTGCAAAAAATTCCTTAGAACTCATCTAATTGAAAATCTTGAGCTCTCGGTGCCTAGGAAAATAGACCTACTTATTTGATGGCTTTTTAAAAAAATGAATATGTACAATAAAGTGTAGGTGTTCACAGTATTGGGGAGATAAAAACAAGTTTTGTGATCTTTTATTTCTCAGTCCTGTTTAAAAAGACCTGATGAGCGTAGCTGGCTGCATTTCTGACAGCACCAAAGAGGCAGTTTAATTTAATGATGCATATCTAAACACTCACATAATTTAGTCTTTTTTTTTACTCTTGGTAAAATGTTCCTTGCCTATTGAAGAAAAGGAAGATTTTTCCAATCCACTCTGGTTGCTCCAGTTTTCTAGGACAGGTGGGATTGCTGCTACTTGCACAGATTTTTCTTTCTTTAATTCTGCCCTCAGTACCATGGCAGTGGGCTGACCTGGAACCAGCTCGATTGCAGCACACTGAAGCTGTGGATCTATGAAAGAGGAAAGATCACTGGTACTGAAGAAAAGAGGTTATTTACCCCACTTGCTTCACGTTGCCTGCTTTGTGCTGGCCATGATATTTTCCCAGACCCTTCTGTGAGGCGATTCTATCTAGCACAAAATTATTCTAGACAAAAAAAACCTCACTGCTTGTTGTTGTTGTAGGAGGCTGAGTGAGTTTAAGTGGCCCACAGACTGCTTAGACAAGTATCGGAGCGAAGGAGAAGCAGCAAATGGCACGCAATGGTCCAAACCAGTTTTTAAGCAACTAGGTTTTAGCAGCTTTGAGTCAGTACAGACTAGTTTGGCTGGGAGAATAGTACAAAGCAGATATGTGGAAACTGGGGATAGCATCCACGGTTCGTTTGAAAGCGTCGAGTTAAATGTGTTAGTTTTCTAGCACGTGTCTTTGCTTTTTTCCGTTGTACAAATCGGCTTTTGACCAGTCAAACAATTACTGTGTTTTCCATGGCTTCGTGCTGGTACTACAGATACGCAGCAATAAACATGACTGAGAGGTTTATCATGTCTTAAATTGGAGCGTTGGAGAAAAAAAGGCTGCTACCTCAAAGTGACGCATGCTACTGAGAGCTGAAGGGAACCTACAGAAAACTTTCCAGGATCTCGGAGATACTGTTTCTGTCAGTGTTCAAATGCAGTAACTTTTGATAAACTCCTTTAGTGTCTGAGAATGACAAAACCTGAGGTCTGCCATAAACCTCAAATGGGGGAACTTCCGTTATACCTCTGCTGTCTCATTCCAGCCTTTTGTGGTGGAACTGATCAGAATAAAATTGTTCAAAAAGGTCCTGGTTTGCATTCTGAAGTTGGAAATCTTCAATATATATGTGTTTTTTCATTAGTCCAAAGAAACATGTAAGTATCATCTGCATGACTGGAAGTGTCTGTATTTTATTTTCAAGAGATGGAATTATCAATCTGCATTTAAACAGCAACGTAGTCAATATATTGATAATGTATCACACAATCAAAGGCAAGAACATAGTATACCTATTGGAATCTAATCATGTCAAGGTATTACTACAGCAAAACCCTCACGAATCATTAGTGAGAGATTGTCACATTTCGGTTATGCCATGAACAAGACAGAGACTGATTTTTTGAAAGCATTCATTACCTTAATAGGAACTTATTGGAAATGCTTGATGCTCTTCCATAAAAACTTTCTCATGATTGTTTCAGTTTGGATTTAGTATAATTTGATTTTCTTTAACTATATATGAATAATTTTAACAGACTCATCAAATAACTGAATATAGTATTGAGTACTAAGGCCAAATTATTTGCCTATATTGGCAATATAATAGTACAATTTCATTTAAATCTCTAAGTTTTAAAGGTTTTTCTTAAAGGTTGGATTTATTTTTTTTTTTAGGTTGGACTAGATGATCCTTGAGGTCCCTTCCAACCTGGTATTCTCTGATTCTATGGTATTCTATGATTCTGTAGTTCACAGCCATAGGTAACAATGGCTTTTGCTATGGCCTCTGCATTGAAAGAGAAGTTTTGTGTCTCCTTGTCTGTTGCTTGTGCTGTTGCATGGGTTTCACCCAATTCAGATGAGACCAGTATACTTCCTCTCAATCTCCTAACCTCTCTTTTATTAACCAATGGATGCATACTAGTGTCTAGGGATGGTTTTAGCAGGAGGCAAAGTAACCAGGAGAGACTTTGCAGTCTCTTATTTATTCCTTTTTTTAATTCCCAATTTTGCTCTCTAGGGAGAGCTTTGTTCTGACTATTTTTTTAACTTCTCCAATTAAAACGGCTGGTTTTAATGGCACTTCAGAGAAACAGATGTGCACCTTGTTGGACAGTGGTATCTCGAGTAGTTCTTCCATGCCTGCTGTTTCTAGAAGTGTTAATTGAGTTTTGTGAGTATCGAGTGGTTCAGCAGGATGTGAGGGCATCAGAACAGCACAACAGGCTTGGGTCTCTTTTTTGTTTCCACCAACAGCATTACTGACGCACCACTTGCTCTCAATGCTTTGTGTGT
Source organism: Actenoides hombroni (assembly GCA_024336885.1). Lineage (NCBI taxonomy): Eukaryota > Metazoa > Chordata > Aves > Coraciiformes > Alcedinidae > Actenoides > Actenoides hombroni. The sequence continues at coordinate 8,051,320 of WUAM01000119.1, forward strand.
GTGACTGTAATCTGTGTTGTGAATGAAATGCTGCTGGTGGAAAGGAATCAGATGAACTCAAAGATCTTGAGCACCATTCTTCAGCTACAAGAATTTTAGCATAATTACATGTATTTGTGCAATCTGCACATAATATAAACACTGCAGTGAAGTTGAAGTGAAGTTTGGGTAATGTTTCAATCTAGAAGCCTGAAATAAAGACCCTAGTGAGAGTGAAAAAGGTATCTGGACAGTTTCTTAAAAAAAAAACTATGTTAATTTGGTGTTTTGGGTTGTTTCTTATAATGCTGGGAATCAAACATGATATCTTTAGTCAAAAATGTGAGTACAGTTTTGCCTATGAACTTCAGGAAACATTTGTAAAAAAAAGTTCCTGTAAGTTCCCAGCTGCACGGACTGGGTTGTGTGTTCATTTTCCACACCTGAAACACGTTATTTTTGTGACCACTACCACTTCACATACTCTGTGTCTGAATATGGAGGATATTTAGTTCTCTCTGGTCAGGTTACCATAGCTGTTTTCCCATTTCAGTGGAATTTCCCAGAAGAATGAACTTGGACAGTGGTCTGGGTGGCTGACGTGAGTTAACTAGGTTAAAATTCAACTGAACCTGAAAAGCATGTAGTGTCTTGTGGCTTCAGAAATGACAAGTGAAGGTGTGTTGAAATAAATTTGTGTGACAAAATCTACTAGGAAAAATTTTGCTGAAGGGAAAAGGAAAACAGAAAAGAGAGTTTGTTAGTCTGTCTTGGTATAAAACAAATATATTTAACAGATACATGGATTTGATTACATAAATATACCAGTAAATTGAAATATATATATGAATTTGTTAACAAAAAGTAAGCTACATAGAGGAAAGTGTAGTATGTTGTAACTAGGAGGGGAAAAAAAGAATTCATGGAACTGGGAGAAAGCAAATTTAAGAATGATGGCCATAAAAACTTTACAGGCTATAATGTTTTTAAGACCTTGATTAATGCTACTTAGACTAATAGGGGGGCAGACTTTAGTACGGGTCAGAAAGAACGATATCTGGGCAGAGTATCATATCACTAAGCAATCACTAAGTCCTCTTTTAAGAGAAGAGGAAATACTAATCATTTTTGCCTTCTTAACAGGTAAACCAAATGAAAAGCTAGATCAAGTACAACGTGCTCGCATAACCAGTCAGAAAGCAAAACATTATCATATAGCTCTTTAAACCACTTGGGTTTATGCTCCATGATTAATTGGAGTACTACTGAAGATTCTTTTAGATCAATCTGCAGTGCTTTATTATTGTTGGGTTTGGTTGTCATTTTTAAATCACATTTTTTTTTTTGAACAAAATCATTAAATCTTTGTATGTGAATGTTGTATGAGTAGGAAGGGACTAAATATACTGGATCAGCTGGAATAATTTACTCAGTCTGTCATTGACATGGAATGTACAGTCAAGCTGGTGGAATACCAGCCTTCTAAATCGGATTTTGAAGTATATTGCCTTTGTTCCTCTGAACCAAACAGGAGGAAGAAAGGAAGAAATTCTTTCTCTGTAATAGTGCTGTGGATTAATATTCTAGGGTCAGGGTGTGTAGTGGGAAAGATAAATGGATGCAGAACAGTACTTCATAGTGTTACTCTTTTGGAGTAAAATGTATTCTGGTCTTCTCTCCATTCTTACAGGCACATATATAGCAGACCTTCAAATTCAGAAGCAAAATCAGCTGGACAGTCGCCTCCTGCTTTCCTAAATAGGTAAACATATTAGAAACAGGGGCCTACCTACCTCATTCCTGTAAGTAGCTATAAACATGCCCTCCACCTCCCAGATTAGCATCTATCATTTAGTTGTTTTGAAATGCAGAGCATAAAGGCCTTGCAAATAAAACAAGAATTCAATTTGTCTTCTGGTTGACAACAATTTAGTGTAGCCAACCAAAGAAACCAACTATGATTATTAAGAAGCTAAGAGCATGCCTATTGCCTGTGGCAACATAGAGCTGATGGATGATGCAGTGTGACTCATTAAACGAATCTTTGTGCTTCCTGAAGTTTGGATGCTAAGGAAGTTCCTAAAACCAGCCATATCCTTGCCACGTTAAACTGTTGCAACAGTTGATGTGTCACTGCAGAAGCTCTGTTTTGGGCTTAGTTCTTCGCTTTCCTATTTCTCAGCAGTTCATTCTGTAATAGCACGGCGCAACCCATTGTGACACTTCTATAGAAGATTCCTATAGTAATAACCTTAGTAAGGACAGTGAACTGAATGATACTTTTGCTAAATAGTGCTGTTTAGCTGATTATCAGCTGCTGTAAGTTGCCATTTACTTGCTGACTTCTCTGTCTTTTTTCTAGGGAGAAAGTGGGTTTGCTGGTTTGGATGCCTGCCTCATTTGCTTCACCAAAATGAGCTAGGGTGTGCAGGAGAGAAAGGAGATTTTTGCAAGCAGACTTTGCCATGGTGAGTTGGATTTTGTCCCTGCTTCTGCTACACAATTTCTCTGTGATATACATTGCTTAAACCAAACTTTTTGCAATGTTGTTTCTTACCTGGAAGTATGTTACATGTGACACTTCCTTGGCAGCAGTGCTGGACTGAGTTGTTCTTCCCTCCTACTTTTTCCACCCCTGCCACATCAGGTCCACAGCAATGCTTGACACAACCTCCAGTCAATTGAAGCAGCAAACTGAATGGAGATTAAGATAATTACTTTCTACTGTGTACATGAGAAAAGTATGAGAAACTGTGGTCTGTATTCCTGATTTGACACCACAGGGTCTGTCTTGCACATTATGCTGAAAATTAAGTACATGGGAACTGAAATCTTCAATTCGAGCTGCTAAATGCCCTCAGTTGCAGTGAAGTGCAGGGTAGTATGGTAATTGCAAACCTTACAGCCACATTCTTAAGTAAGCTTGGTGAGCTTAACTAAGTTTTGTGAGACATGAATGTTCTGAATAGATGAGCACAGAAGGAAATAAAAAAAATCCTGAACCTCCCTTCAAGAGGTTCAAAAGGGTACAGGAAGTCATATTCCTGGGACCACACATGCATGAAAAAACTGCTAATTAAATAAGCTCTGTCAGTTCTGCAAATGCTTAGATGTGGGGATCTTGAATGAAAATGTCAGATGGAGGATATAATTAAAAATTGTTTTAGCGTGCTTATGTACAAGAGAACAGAATGAAAATTCTGCATTCTTGCATTAATCAAATTTGACTTACAGTGAGTTATGACCAGGATACTCTTCTAGTACCTTTGGATGTGCATGCTATTGGGGTAATCATGGTCTCAAGGCCATGCAGTGTTCAGATTTTAAATCTGTTTACTTTTTTTTTTGCTAGAATTATCTCATATGAATATAGAAGACTTCTGTGCATATTTGTGACTTCGGAAGTTATAACTTTTTTTTTCGTTGTTGTTGTCATCTGTTGTTAATATATTTGACATGCATGAAGTGCACAAGAACATTTTCATAAAGAGCAGCAGAAATGCTATTGTGAGATTCCTCTCTCTGCCCCACCCTGTTGTTGGAGGCTGGGTCTTGGTTTTTTCACTGCTGTGAATCCGAATAATTTTTTGATCATAAAATGAAAGTGCAATGCTTAAGGATGTCAGGATAACAAAATACGTATTAGAGATCAATTAAATACGTATTAGAGATCAGTTTTCCATTACTGCAAAGGTATGTTTCCTGTCATTGTTCACTGTGATTGCTAGAGAGTCCTAACATAAATTCTAACAGTCCACAGCACTGTAACATGGAAAATGTATCTGCCTTGGTGTCTTCATTTAATGGATTTAATTTGATTCTAAGTTTGAAGCTTAGCCTTGGGTTTGAAATTCATTGGAAATGGCTTTTTCAACAACAGTGTTTTATGCTATAGGTGCATTGCCTTTGTCCCCACTCCTTGTGATGCTAACTGTGTCTCTCAGAATGGCTTCCCTTCTTTGTTGCCCTCATTTCTTCAGGTTTTCCTAGACTCCCACTTCTGTGTTATCCCAGTTCCCACATGTGTTGTCTCAGTGCCTTGTAAGAATGCACCAGATCAAGATTCTGGGCAGAGGCTTCCTCCATACCCCACACAGAGATAGGCCTGAGCACTTGTGCATCTACAAATATGACAGTTTTGAGTGAATCCGTAATTAATTTAAACAGAAGAAAATACAGTTTCTTTTGTTATTGTTGTTAATTCTAGTAATGATTCCTGGAACAGTAAGGGAAATTCTTCTTAACATCTGTATGTGTGAAATTTGATAACTTTATTGTGAGCAACTTCCATGCAAAACATCAGATTTCTCTACAGTAGTCTATAGCACCTTCTGAGATGATTCAGTAGTTATGACCTACTAATTGTATTAGATGTATTGCAAAACCTGACCTACGCCATATTTATGAGTTCTATCAACTTCACAAAAGATGTTCGTATAAATAATGATTTGACTGTATTTTCAACCATATATTCCTTGAGCTGGAGCAATAAGGAAAGCCCTATTTAATACTAAGCGGACTCAAGCATGCTTCCTACTTTAGTATAAGCACCTAAATAGATGAAATTTAGAGAATACTTGAGGTCATTTAGAACTAGTTAGAATTGGGCCTGGTCTGTAAGAAGGAGAAACAATTTTTAAAAGTATTTAAATGTTCAGTCTGGAGAAGGCTGAGAGGGGATTGTATCAGTGCTTATAAGTATCTAATGGATAGGTGTCAAGAGGATGGGGCCAGTCTCTTTTTGGTGGTGACCAGTGATAGGGCAAGAGGCAACGGGCACAAACTGGAACACAAGAAGTTCCACCTAAACGTAAGGAAAAACTTCTTTACTGTGAAGGTGACAGAACACTGGAACAGGCTGCCCAGAGAGCTTGTGAAGAATTCTCTGCAGACTTTCAGAACCTGCCTGGATGTGTTCCTGTGCAGCCTGCTCTTGGTGAACCTGTATGAGCAGGGGGGTTGGACCAGATGATCTCCAGAGGTCCCGTCCAACCCCTAGCGTTCCGTGATTCTGTTTTTCTTCGGAAAGTGGTTTGTTGTGATAAACATCTAGAAAGCTGCTGGGAATGTTACAGGAATGTGTTCTGAAAAGAAGGAAACACATTGTTGAGCAGAAGAGAGGTAATACCAAACTGTGTGCAGTTCTTTTTTTGATAAAACCTGCAGCATGGTAGGAGGTCAGTGTTATGAAGCCACTGAGAGGAATAACGCTTGTTACCCTGGTATCTCTGATGGCCATCTGGTAATAGGCCAGTCTGCAAAGCCTTCTTCAAGAGTTGTATGGATTTGTGATGGTTTGTCTGACAGTCAAGGTGTGGCTTGGGTCTTTAATGTCCTTCAGAATGGCTTTAATAAATAATACGCAGATTTTTGCACAAATCCTTTATCTGTGTTGTTAGATATAGATTTGTTAATAGAAAGTGCAAGTATGAGGAGAGGAGGTTTTTAGCTCACTCCAGTGTCAGGAATAGGATCTGGAAGATCAGATGGAACTTAAAGCTCTTCAGACAGTACCTTATTGAAAGTTTTTAACAACTCTTGATTCTGTATCGGTCAGTATTGAAACTTCAGGGAATTCAGCAGTGTTTCTCGTGCTTAAATTCATAGCATCTGTTTTCTGGTTTGCTTTATAGAAGGGCCTTTTCATTATTGGATAATAAGGAGATACAAACCTAGCCACTTGCAGTGACACAAACCCCCCCAACTTTCTATGGGGTTATTTCTATGTTTATGTTTTTAGTATTCAGGATTACACGAGGAATGGATGAATGGGGGAGGCAAAGCTCAAAAATATTGCCAGTGCTTATAGCAAAACCTGGGGAACATAATGGCAGGTTCATTGTATTTTGAGTAGAAAGGAATGAGGGGAAAAAATATGAAATTCAAACAGAAGAAGCCTCTAAGCTAGCTAACTGTAATTTAATATTCTCTTGCCTCAAAAGAATTATTTTTAATACTTCTGTTACTTCCCAAGCTGTTCTAAATATAAGCAATTTGTGTAGCAGAGTTACTAGGTAGTCATCATTGATTATAGAGTTTAAAGCAGACTATTGGGTGGCAAATTGTACTCTTCTTGCAGGTGCTCATTTTAGCTGCCCTTTAAATGGTGTATTTTTCTGTTTAAATTTGAGATAGTGGTTTTTTTTTTTTTAAAGCCTGAGTCATAACCTTGTTCTGCTGCTGTCATTACAGTCTTCCATGGTGTGATTGTCAGTAGCAGTGTTCTGAGCTTTCATGAACATTGTACTGACAAATCGTAAAACAGATTTTGAAAATTAGGTGATTGGGAAAATGTCATTAACTTGCAGTGCGAAGCTGGGAAAAAAATCAGGAAAAAATAATGGAAAACATGGATTTTATTTAGGTTAAAAAGAAAATCAATGTCTCAATTCCAGACACTGTTACTTTACTAATGTGTTTATGAAGTTATGCTGTTGCAATTTCAAGGGAAACCTGTACAGAACTCATTAAACCATGAATAAAGTTAGTAACTACAACTTTGTATTTCTTCTTGATTTGCTTACATTTTGGTCATCTTAACTGTGATCAAACTTAGGGGAGGAATAGCACAAATTTGAATCAACATTTTAATTGGATTAAATATTTCTGAACGAAGGAGGAGCATTCCTCAATATTTCATTATTTTTGAAATATTTGTAATATCTTAATTATGAAATATGTCTGGGGTAGAGGAAGAGAAGGCTCCAGGGAGATATTATTGTGGCCTTCCAGTGCCTAAAGGAGACCTATAAGAAATCTGGACAGGGACTTCTACAAGGGCATGTAGTGGCAGGACAAGGGGTAATGGCTTTAAACTGAAAGATGGTGGATTTAGATTAGATATAAAGAAGTACTTCTTTAGTATGAGGGTGATGAGGCACTGTAAGAGTTTGCCCAGAGAAGTTGTGGATGCCCCATCCTTGTAAGTGTTCAAGGCCAGGTTGGATGCATCTTTGAGCAACCTTATCTAGCAGAAGGTGTCCCTGTCCATGGTAGAGGGATTGGAACTACATGATCTTTAAGGTCCCTTCCAATCCAAACCAGTCTATGATTCCACCTTACATTACCAATCTAAAAATCTTTCGATGCTAAAAATATCTTCTCAGCGTTTAGTCATTTCTTGCAAAAATAGATCCTTCTTGGATATTCCTTTTACCAGCTTTACAGTACTTATTTCTGTGTGTTCCTTGATGCATGACTTGGAAAACTCTGGCTTAGATGGCTGAAGCTTAAATCACAAATGCTTTTGAGTTGCTGCCTTTAAGCTGTAGCTTGTGTTGTGTAAGTGCTTCAGTTCCTACTAAGATCAATGTCTACTTTGACAAGGGGCTATTCTGGATTGTAAATAACCCCAAGTGTCTTTTACACCCTCCCTTCCTCCCCTCCAGTGCGTGCTCTGGGCTCGTCGTCTGCAAAGAAATCTGGTAACTTGTAGTTTGTTTTACACATCTGCATCAGTCAGCTGCTGTCTCCCCCAGGGCCTGGCGATGGAATTGCTGAGAACATAATAAACCACCACTTAGAAGTTTTTAGGAAACTGTCGTCTTTGGATTGCAAGCAGTGTCCCAGTACTTTCTGTGTAATGAGGAGGTGATTATCAATAGGAAACAAATCTCACTTCTAATTTTCTGATGCGGTTAACGTAACTTGCAATCAGAGTGCTAAACCAGAAATGTTACTCTGTTGAAGTGTCTTCTTGGCTATTGCTGGGGTAATATTTCTACAGAAGGAGGTTGGATTATTATAGAGCAGTGGCATTTGGTTTTGCAAATAACTGGGGCATGTTACCTGTCGCTACAGGAAGCTTACTCTTGAATTTATCATTTGGCAGTTACTGTTAATTTTAGGCTAATTTATGACTATGAAGCATTTGATTGTAGTCTATTTAAATTTCAATATTGAATTTATCTTAGTAATCCTCATTAAGATACAATTAATAAAGACTAACTGCTGTATTGGGATACTTGAGCTTCTCTGCCTAATGTGGGTGGAAGTAGAACTGTGTTTTAATTACAGGCAATGCTCTGCCATTTTGAGGTTTAATTGCTAGTTGGATCAGGGGTTTTTTAATAACTGTCTATTATAAGACAATTTTATTACACAATAACAACAATATTGTTATTGTATGAGGTGCGTGTTGTCAGTGAGTGCAAACATGTTGCTTTGCTTTTTCAAGTATAGGAAATATAAACGTTCTAGTTCATGCCTTTTACCTATGGTACATCCCTTTACAGGTTTCATTACTTATTTGATCGGTGTGAACTATGCTAATTTACTTAGTCCTCATGAAATCAAAATACTTTTGCGAAGTCCCAGATGTGAAATACTTCCAAGCCCTATTCCATAGTGAGAAATAAGATTCATCCTATTTTGTACGAACTGTACAAATCGTGTTTTTTACCACTGAAAAGATTCTGTGTCTGTAAGGCAGTAACTTCACACAGCTTTTCAGTCCAGTGTACTGAAACAAAAATTCATGGCTTAGTAAATTCTGTCCAAGGTAGGTTCCCATGGAATTCCAGGAAATTTCTATTGGTCTTGAAGATTCCTTTTTCACAGTAAAGCTGTGTTTTTCCCAAGTAGGTAGGTAAAGACCTGGATGAAAAGAATTACACATATACTTAAGAGAAATAATGTGTTCTCTCTGGTAAATCTAATCATCAGGATGTATTTTTAAGAAAAAAAAAGAATACTGACTGGTTTAGTTTAGAGCAAGTGTCTGTCATTCTAAAGAAACCCATCTTAATCTAAGAAGCCCTTAATATGATGTGACATGAAAATAATCAATAGAGAACAGTAGAAGGATACAGTTTAAACAATTAATGAAGTATAAAGGCTTTTCTACAACTTAAAGCTCCTTTTATAGCTATTTAGCATGAAGCCCATGAGAGTTTCTATTCCATTGTTTTTACTGTTAATAATACATGCATATTAGCATAGTGTCTACAGACTAAGCTAGTAGGCAGTGCCTACATGATGAAAATAGGATCTTTGTCTCTCTTGAAGTACTAATATTTTAGAGAACTCTGTTTCTAATCAACTTTAAAGGTATAAAACCTCTAAAGTCAGGACAGTTTTAAATATATATCCTCCATTCTAGATGCTGCATGGCTTGTTAAATAAATTTTTAGCATTGCAGAACTAAACTATAGCCCAGTCTGAATTCATTCAGATTCACATACTTATATTAATGTAATTTTGAATTATCCCTCCTGCAAAGACAAAATAATTTCAGTAAAATTAGACAAAAACTATCCATACCTGATTTCTCAGTTTTATTAATGTACATAAGGTCAGAGAGTATATGGATGGAGGAGCTGGTATTGTTTGTATAGCTAAAAGAAGGAACCACTTGATATGCTGATAGGGAAGACCGAGAGTAACTCCTTCCCAAGTACATCATCTGCTCTCACAAATCTTCTTGAACTACCTTCATGTATTTCAAGCATGTAAAGCTGACACTGTTGGTTTCACATGGATGTTAAAAATCTTTAGAAACCTTATTCAGAGAGAATAAAGTCCGTTTGATTGAAGTAAGTTTCAATGTAAATCAGAATAGTAAGCTTCTAAAATTTTTTTTCATGGGGCAGTTAATTCTTTATAGAGGACTAGAGGATCTTTAATGCTTTTATAAGCTGAAATGACTTGTAGCAAATAGTAGGCTTCAAGACTGAAAAGGGTCAAACACACACTGTGGTTAAGTTCCAGACATTTATTTCCTGGTTAGATTTTGCTAAATTTGGAATTGAGTCAACATCCTTTGCAAAATGTGTACTGCATGTAATTATGTTCCATATATTGTTTCACTGGAGGCTCTTGAGATTTGTCCGTTTTATTCATGTTCCTAAGTTACTTACTTTTGTTGTATCATAAAAAATGAATTGTGCAGTAGTTTGTAATAAACTAACACGTCTTATTTGGCTTATTAAACAGACAGGGATTAAAAGGATGTCTTATGCAAATTTTCAGCTAAGATATTTTAATGAGTAATTTGATAAATTGTTGTGGGGAAGTATTTTATTTTGTGAGGGTATGATCTTTCCCTTTGCAGAAATTAAGAAAGGTTTGCACTCTTTTCAATGATTGTTGTTATCGGGTCTTTGTAGCTACAAAGAAAGAATTTCATTATTTTTTTTTTTTTTCATTGATTCTGAAAGCCTCTGCCGAGTTGTTAGATACTCTGATGGAATGAGACAATTAAATACACTACTGAATCTTGTGACTATTAAAGCATAATGAAGGGAGATGCCACCTGAGAGGAAACTGGTTATCTCTTCTCTGTATCTCTTACTTTATGAAGTCATACTAGTTACTACTGGTTATCAAGAGCAGCTTTTGTAGTAGGAAATGACAGGACTTTAAAAAATGCTTGTGTGTTCTTCAGTGTCATCTGACATCTACAGTACTTCTTGTGAAACAGAGATAGTCTGGAAGTTGTTGAGGTTGGAACTGCTCACGAGAGAATAAAAATAACAAAGACAATGACTGAATGGTTATTTTATCTGTTGTATCAAATTTTTTGCAGTATAGGAAGGATAAATGCTGGGAGAATTCCCAGTGTGCCTCTAAAAATAATAGAAAAATGTCTATGGCATCACACATTTACGCAGATCACTTTCTGAAAGCTGGTGCTAAGCAGACCTGTATGCAAAATAGGTTTCTTCTTCCTAAAAGTTCAGCTTCTAAAATCCCAGCAATTAAAAATAAGCACTGTATAAACCAAAAAAAGCATGGCTAAACCATCAACTCTGCCACTAGGATCTACAGGATTATACCAAGCTGGAAATGAGTTTTTCAATCAGACATCACTGGATAATGTCATGCCAGCAAACTCACAGGCATGCTGTCTTGATCTGATATCAAATATCATGAAAAGGGGAATGCATTTGTAGCCTGCCTTTCTAATTTAATGTCTCCAGTGAGACTTAGGCCCATCCATCCACATTATCATTCTTGCCAGTTTGAAAAATAGTTAGAATTGTCAAAGTTAATAAAATTCTTACAACACAGGTGAAATTTTGTGGCTGATGGTGAAGAAAGTCTGAAACTAGAAACCATACTGGTTTTTACGCTGTTTGACAGCAGTTGTCTGTACAGTTTAGTGCATACATGCCTTCTGGACTATCTCTGGGATGTGCTGGTGGCTGCAGAAGTTTCGGGTATTAAAGGACAGAAGTCCAAGGAAAAAAAGACTGCCTTCTTGCTGCTGGTCACAGAACAATTTCCTGCAAAGCTGACAGGATTTTCCAGAGAGGTTTTCTACATGTGGAATTGATTTATGGATTCCATGAGTTCAGAGATGTTAACTGTGCCTCAGAGCACATGGTTATTTGTATGTTGTTATTAACTAACGATAGATAGATCCACACAAAACAGAAGAGATTGGCCCTTGCAGCATTGAGAGCTGCCTCCTGTTTTTGTTTGCTTTCACAAAGTGCTGGTTTTCTTTTTCTCTATTATTTTTCTATTTTTTTTAGGCCTAGTGTCCTTGTGCAAAAAGAGTGGATATTTTTGCTCCACTGAAGCAGTGCAGCAAATTGCAAAGGATGTATAAAACTTCAGTGTTCCTCTTCACTGTTTCTCTTTAGAGTAAACAGTATGTGTTGTGCTGTTTGCTATTATACTCAACTCAGTCATGTCCAGGAAAAAGTTGCCAAGCGTAGAAGTGAGAGCAAAAGTGCTGTAAAAACTAAACCCCAAGTCTCACCTTTGGGCTCTCTATACAATACAGTGAGCAAGGTGATTGTTTGAAATATAGATGCAGGAGAAGAAAAATGACTGCAATTCCTCCCTGCTCTTTCTTACCCCAACTCTTTAGAGCAATATATACTCTGCATTTTTCCTGCATTCAGCCAAGGCAAGGTGAGTCTATTGACTGATCTGCAATTCTTTCATTGTAAACATTACTTCATTATTCCTTTTTCCATGTTAGGAAATCAAAGTGATATGACACTAGCAGTTCAGATGCTTTCCCTACCCAGGTTTCTCCAGTAAGAAAGTTAATACACTTCATCTATGCTAGTTGTTAATTTTTTGTCTCGATACGGAGAAAAAAAAGCCCTCACTTAAGTCTTTGCTTCCACATATGTGCATGTCTTCATCTCAGTAGTGTTTAATGGATAGATTAGTTTATGGAAAGAACAGAGAACAATGTGAGGAAATCTGTCACTTAGTAAATTCTTGTAATGATTTTGAGAAGCACTGAGAGGACAGGAAGACTTCCAAGGTCAGCTTTCAGGGGTGACATTCTGTAAAGTGTCTGACTTCCAAGAGGTAAAGTATTATGGAAAAGTTTACAGCTTATCTGTAAGTAGTAATGGCAAATATAATACAAATGCTCCAAATGTCTTTCTGTTTGAGGGCATGCTCCTGAGAGCTTTTAATTCTATCTTTTGAATTACAGAGAAAATACAGAGCCAGATTTTCAACCTCCTGTTGGTTGTTTACATAATTTTAGGCCTTTTGGCTATGGCATTACTTTTGGAGACTAATTTAACCAAGCAGATGTGGATTTGTATATGGGCACTAGATATTCAGTCAGAAAAGCTGCATAAAAAAAATCACAGCTCAGATTCAGAACTGTTTGAAGTTGCCTGAGAAGTTCTTTGCAGCTAAGTCTCTTCTGGATGAAATCTATTTGTGAAAGTGGTGTTTTTTCTTCCTTTTAGTTAAAGCCTCTAGTCTTTTGTGATCAGGATCATGGAAAATGTTGTTATAGATGACAAAATAGTAGCTGCTGTGTAGTTTGAGTTGCATATGTTATGTTGCACATAACCAGATCCATTTCTTTATTAATTAAAACACAAATACTGGTGGCAGGAGCTTAGTTCAGACAGAAGTTTAAATATTTGACTAGTTGATGATAGTGACCACCTTCTTTTCCTGACACCACCACTTTTACTTCAATACTAGTGCTTGGGGGGGGGAATCATTATCAATTAGATAAAGTTCAGCTTGTACCTTTTTACATTTTAAAATATTATAATTCCCCATATACAGGGTGCTTTTCAGTGTCTACTGATTGCAGCTCCAAAAAAATTAGCTTTTTCAGTCTGTGGTGAAATGGAGAATACTGCTGGTTCAGCAAACTGAAAAGCAAGTTTTTCCAAAACATTTGTAAATAAGAAAAAAAGCTGACTCAGAGGAGCAGATACTGCAGGTAGTCACTCTCTGGCAAACTGCTTTAGTGGAAAGTGACTGACATAAACAGTAAACTCATAATTTTTCAAACGGATTTCTGTGAAACTAAACGGAAATGAGAGTAACTCTGTTTCAGGGCTTCTTGTACTGTGGTTGGTTACTGCTTAAGCCACCATTTTGATCAGCTCATGTAGTTGCTTTTTTGCAGGTGATGGAAGAATATGGTTTCAAGCAAAATTTTGTTGTTGTTTGTTGGGTTGGTTTTTTTCCTTTTATAGGGTCCATAGTCTTGCCTGTCTGTTCAACATCTGTCTTGCCAAACACTAATCTGTCGTTGTGGGACCAACTCCCTGCATCAAATAATAGACTTTCTCTCTTTCCCTCCTCCCAGCTGCTTCTATTTCATATAACGCATAACTGAAATTATAGATCATCATTGACATCATTCCTGCTCCACCTTCACATTTTTTTTTTTTTATTTTCAACAGTAATGGAGTTTGTTCTTTCTTCCTTGCTTTTCTGGCCAATAAGCAGACCTGCTTGTCAGGCAGAGCAATTTTCTGCAATGATCTTTTGATATATTTCTAATAAATTGACAGTGCATATTGTTCAAAGTGATGGTACATTGTTTCTAAAAATAATCAGCAACAACTCCAGTTCAGCTTTGCTATGCATTCAGCTTCAGATCAGCAGCACAGCAGAGGAGTTTGATCAATGTGTGTTTAAAATAAAGAAAAAAAAATGTGTGAAAGACTGTAACTTTGATAACTTCAATGAATTTTGTTATTAATTTGTCTACTTTTCAGGGCACTTTTGTTACAAAAAGCAGAGAAAAATACAGGTATTTCTGAAAGCCATGTGTTATAGGTGTTTATAGAATGTACAAATATTTTTTTCTGTGGTAGATTGAACTGAAATATATTCATATGCTGAAGCTTGCAGTAAACCCTACAAAACGTGTAGGGTTGCAATATTGGTGAAGGGCTTTATTCCCCTACTCCTGGGCTTATTTGGCAATTAATGGCATTTTTAATTTTTTCCTCTGGCTTTCTAAGCTTCCTGTTTCACACACTGATATTTAACTCCAACTGTGTCCTGCTTTTCATAGAACGTAATAATAGATGATGACGACAGTGGCAATTAGAACTAATGGCCTACTTTTTAGAGATGCTGAATATCTATTAATCCTATTGAAGTTGGTCAGAACTGTTCAAAAGCTCTCAGAAACCAGGCTGTGCTATTTTAACATCAAACTTTGAACATCTGTTAGTTGCTAATTTTATTTTTTGGTGTACAATTCTTTGTTTGATTTCTTAGAACACTTTCATTGATTCATCAGCTGCCAGTTCTCCTTGTTGAGCCTGAGTATTTTCTGTTAATTATCTTTTTTTGTAACAAAGTTTTAATCATATGAAAAAATATAAATGCATAGATATTATCAATTTTTATGACTAGAGGTAGCTACAGCTTATTTGTGATGAGAGAGAACTTACAGAATGTTACCAAATCGATGTGACTAAGTGAGGGAGAGATTTTCCTTGCTGCTTAGGGCATCTTATAGTTTAAGTTTTGATGAACAGCCATTCTTAATACTAGATAATTTAACACTAGACATTTGCTTGAAAATGAAGTGAAATTTATAGTTTGCTAATATGTATAAGCATAAGTTTGAAACGGAGTTGCAACACAAAAAGAAACAGATTTTAAGAAAACTGCAGAAAATGTTTATAGTACAGTGCTACTTTTTCCTTTATTTTTAAAAAAGATCTGCATGTTCTTTGTTGTCATTTGACAAAACAAAAAAAAACATAATTCTTTAATAAGCCAGGACAAAGGCACAAATGACCAAGCTCACTGCTTTATTTCACTGAAGAAAATAGTTTTCTTCTCTTCCTATTGTCCTCCTGAGTGTATCTCTATATCTCTAATTGGAGTGTCAGAGCAACCCTGATACTAACTTGCGAATTTTTAATATAAGCAGAGATTCCAACAATTGAGCATGATTTATAAGAATTGTGCTTTGATCCTGCTGTAGTGACTATAGGAAGGTCTCCAGAGTACTTAAAACAGATTAGTATCCATTGTAATTGATTATAGTCATATCTCAATTCTTTCTCAGTATAAAACGCAGTGCATGACCTTCACTGCGTGACTTTCCTGCAGCTTGACACCCGGAGCTGAGGAAGAGTTCAAGATTTAGGTGACAAGTTGTGACTGCTCAATCACCAGCATAGCTCTTGAGTTGTTTAATGACCTTTAATACCCCATTGGTGATACACTGTTCCATACTATTCAAAGGGAAGGAGGAGTCCTTTCTCGACAGGTTTGTCTGATGAGTGGTTTTCAGTTTTCCTCAAGGCTTCTTCACAGACCACTACTTACTTATGTAGTGTAAGTGAAACACACAGTTGCTATCCTTAAATTATGTATCTTCAAAATGTTGTGAAATTAATTGTTCCAGACATCAGGTCTTTATTTTCTCCTTGTATCTCTAAAATCTTGGCGATTACATTGAAGCATAGTTTTAAAGGAATTAAGACTTCTATTCTTCTCCACATTTAGTTTGGAAAACTAAACTGTAACTGAGGGACTTCATGTTTCACAGAAATGAGAATGGGAGTTGCAGAGTTGGGGGATATAACCAGTACTGTTTTGCTGCATAATGAGTCTGGACGAGCTCTTTCCTGATTATTTAGCTGCTCTGTACACTGAGCTGATATGCTTACTGTTGAATTCCAGCACATTATATGAATGCCTGGCAAGTTAGTAACTTGCTATTCTTTCTACAATATATGCATCTGAGGACTTGCTTTTTGTACATAATCTGAATCTCAGACATTCTATTCTGCCCTTATTTTTAGGGTGCTTGTAAGGGAAGGAACTTTCCCATTGGTCTGTCATGACAGCTGTGGGATGAACCAATTGGTGGGATCAGTATGTGGAAAAATCAACATTACGTGTTTTGCCTTAATGTGGGGAACAATGCAAAGTGATGAGTAACACACAGTCAAGCTTTGTATTTAAAATAGCAGCTGAATTGTCCACCTCAAGGCATGAATATGCTGAAGACTTGATTTCAAAAGACTATACTGAACTCTGTGTTGACTGTGCACTTGACATACAATTAAACATTTGAGTGTTTCTCTAATCTCTGTGTACAAGAAGATGAAGGATGCTTGGAGAATTGTATCAATAAGACTATTTATACAAAGCTCATAATGCTAACACTTTTACTGTCCTTTAAGCTTCTGCCTTCATATCCCTGTCAGTTCAATCCACTGCACACATTGTCCAAGTCAAACTAGTAAGCCAAAGAGAGGACAAACGTGTTCCTTTTCTCACGTGAAAGCACCACTAGTCAGGGTAAATAAGAAATTTTGTAGCTAGAGGTGAAATCTTTTCTTTCACCAGTAACTTGTGGCAGACTATACTTAGGAAGTGGCGAAAGCGAGAGGTGTTTGTCATGCAGTGGTTACAAAGAGACTTCAAGCGATGAAGGTTCAGCACAAAAAGAAAATTTGTTTGTGCTAGCACTTCAGACTGTCCTCAAGAACTGGTCATTAAAAAGTTATATCATCCAGGTACTGCTTTACTCTGGGGATTTACTTAACTGTCAAAGATGTCTCCAAGAACATGAAACATTAGCCAGTCATAGATTGCTTGTAGATGAGCTATAGACAGATGTTGTGTGTCAAACTTTCTACGTTTTCAGCACAGATGCCTGCAGGATATGGCAGAACCACTTGACCATAACAGGAATGATATTTCCTTTGATACTTGTAATTTCTCTCTAGGAGGGCCTATGTACTGATAGTGGCCATCTTTAACATAAAAACCTCTTCCTTCAGGTCTTCTTATTATTACCTCTTAAATATTGCTGCTTTCTTATTATTAGAGACATCCTTCCCCTCATATGTTTCCTGAGCTAAATGAATTTTTTTGCAAAGAACCATGGAGCAATGTAACTGTAGGTAAGGCTTTACTCTGAATGTGGAATTTGCACTGAGGAAGCCTGATATTAACAGAAACTAAGCATAAAGCTGATGTTATAAAAGATAATGCTTTTGTCTTGTCCTAAAACTACTTCAGATTGCAGGCGTGGAAGAAAAATAATGGAAATGAGCACACACGTGAGGCTTTGTGGGGAGAACCTAGTTCATGCTCCACAGAATACGAGCAGAGAAGGTTTTCAGGAAGTATAAGGAAGTATTTCAGTCCTGTGTCAGAAGTAGAAGTGGAAAATGGGATCCCTCTTGAGTTTGGGACAAGGACTGCAAGAGTCTCAGAAGCGAATTGAGGTACTTCTGAAAACTGAGTGGAGGAAGCTTTTTCAGCTCCTTGCTAGTGATTACTTTGAAATGCCTGACAAAAATAGGGAAAAACTGAGAAAGTTACTGTGAATATTCACTCTTAATGAAGAACCTGTCTGCCATCTGGCCTCAGCTGATTTTGCTAAGACTCCTCCTTACCCTCAATAGGCCTGTTTGAGATGGGGTTCTTTGTTTTGCAATAGATATGCATAGCATCTTTAATCTGTGTTTCCTCGCTTTCATTCCTAACATCACATAGAAGTTCTTGCAGATACCATGCAAATGGAAAAAGATAAAATTCAAAATTTGTCCCCAGAATTATAAAGGAATTGCACCTGAGATTACACCCTGAACCTTTTAATAACTAATGATAATTTTATTCTATATATTTATATCTCTGTATAATTTCTCATGAATTAAGTTGTGGTTGCACAGGGAGCATTCTTCAGTTTATTGGCTCACTGTACAGGGGAATACAACAGACAGAGCAGCAGTAATGAAGACTGATCTTAAACTGTGTATTCACAGCAGCTAACCTGAGCCTATGCTTACTCTGTAGTCAGTGGGTAAAGAGAAGAAAGCTCCTTCAGAAGGTTTATTCATAATAAGAAAATTAAGATAGCCTTAATGTTTGATTCCTACACAGATGATGATTATAATCTCCTATATGCTAGTCAGGTGAAAGACCACTTGTAAGGAAGAAACGCATTTCACAGACTGACAGAAGAAATTATTTACAAGGATAGCAGTAACTGCTATAAATTTCACTGCAAATTATGTGCAAGCTTGAGATTTGCACACTATCAAGTTAAAGATGGTGTTCAGTGAAAGAGGTTAAAAACTAAAACAGAAAAACAACCAACCAAACAAAAAACAACAAAACAAAACAAAATCAACAAAAAAACCACAACAACCAGAAAACTACATAAATTACTGAAGCTGCAGTGTGTATATGTGTGTGAGAGAGAGAGAAATGCCAAAAAGGGCTAAGCTACATGCATTTCCTTGTGCCCTAATGATCATATCATCTCTGGTGATCTCTTAGATCACTTATTTACAACAGCGAACTAAACAGAGTAATTTTTAGCTTAGCTTAAGTGGTACGTTGTGATTTCCTAAACTCTGCAAGCACATAAGTCCTCTTTCAACTGAAGTAGTAGGTCAAGTGTTGGATGGAAAGGGTTTATTTTTCTGTGCAGCTGATGCGTTGAACAAAACTATAAAAAATATGTCGCTTGTTAATATGTAGCTAGAAAAAAAGGGAATGTATGTTGACTGCTTGGTTATTTCCAGGGCAGTGGTAAAAGTTACATCTCCTTAGCAGAAACATCATCATTTGATTTTGAAGGCTGCATAAAAGAGTTTTGCAATTCTTTTCCCATAGCTAATGGGAGTTTCATAGTGTAGGTATTTCAGTTTGTTAACATGGTATATATGGAAATGTTGAGACATATTCACACTTGAAGGTTATTTCTATCCCTTGCAGTTGAAGTATCTTTGAAAGTGTGAGAGCTGTTAGAATTTGCTTCTGTAAGTTGGGTTTTACAGTTGGGTGTTTTTAAGTTCTGCAAGGGTGATAAAGATGAGGTCTATAGACAAATGCTGTTTGCTGCTTCTATTTCCTTTACAATATGTGTAAATGATTCTTATTATGTTATTCTGAACTTTAAAATAATGTACTTCTGTATGAGAATATCTGTCATGGTACATTCAGAAGTAAGTTCTAACAAAGAATTGAAGATTTGGTCAGGAACATATCATGGTTAAGGTTAATAATCTTACTAAGTATGATAAATTATCTCACAAACACTCCATGTAACAGCAAGTTGTTACACAGACAACTGGGATTTTTTTCATAATGATTATTATGTACTGAGATTTGTTTATTTTTGTACATATTCTAGGAAATTATGAGAAATGTTCTGGTTTTTGTATCATAATTCTCACAAATTATTAAAAATTGTAGGCCCTGTTATATATCTGCCTGTTTTAAAAGCATTCCTGGAGGGAATGATGAAATGGTTTAGGCAGATATCTGTTAAATTTTGATAAGCCTGGGCTCAGTTACAAGCATATGAGTTTTGTGACAGTATTAAAAAGAAAAACAATCAGAAACAGCAAAACTTATGATGAATAATAAGGTGTAGTTTATAGTAATTGGATTATGTATTTACAAGCAGCAGAATTTATACTTAAGAGACAGGACTAGATTATATGCAAAGGGAAATTCCATTTCTTAAAAAAAAAAAAAGACTATGAAAGAAAGTTCCTTCTTTCTAAATTGTTTCATCTTTCTTCAAGTTTGTCCATTTTTCCATGAAAGAAAATGACAATCCTAGTTGAGTCTTCTCCTGGATAACTCTTCACTAGTTCATTGCCTTAGATTTTGATAGGTTATGAGAAGAAAAGCTTCAAAAAGGGTATTTGATGAATCTTAAGCAAGAGAACTGTTAGAGAAATTTTTAAATGTGAATTACCATATTCACATGGGATAGCCATAAGGATGCTTTTGTACATTGATGATTTTTTTTTTTTTCTTAATTGTCTGGGTTGTGCCCAAGTAGTTGTCTTAATGCAAATTGTTGTATATGGTAATTTATCTGCATTGAGAGTAGCATCCATTAGACTCTTAAGGTCAAAGTTGATTTTTGCCAGTTATTATTATTCAAATATCATAGAATATGTGGAATCATTGATACACTGATTCTTTTTTTTCCAGATTTCTCAGGGGACAAAATTTTGCTTATTCACACCTTCTACTGTGGCAAAAATGGATTGTTTTCCTCACCAAAAACCAGCAGCATAACACCCATCTGACACATGCCTCAAGGAACCCTTATTTAAAGTCTCTTGTAAGTAAGTCATTAAAAACTTGCTTAAAGGTAGTTTTAATCATCTGTGTATCTATTTACAGCTCAATAACAAGCAGCCTTAACAGGAGAGCTAATCTTAGCAGTTTGGCTTTTCAGCAGTAGCTATTTGTTCTTAAATGCAAGTATAGGAGGAAGTAACTTGCTATAAAGCAGAGGTTGAGGTTGAGCTGCTTCCTGACCACTGCGTGCCAGCATGTCATACCTGTGCATTCTGTTCCTCTCCCCACATCCCCCTTTAAGTTAACTGAGATACACAGCAAATCAGAAGCTATGGGGTTATGCCTGAATAACATGATCAAAAAGACTATCTGCATTGTAAATGAAAACTTAGACTCCTGTTGCTATGACAATTAATTTTAGAACTTGCAACGTAGAAATAGGGGGCTAAATAAAATGTAAGAAACAGCAAGTGGTTAAGCTGGTCTTCATTGTGTTGGTTGTTGAGCTGAATGCATTTTGTGGTGCCTTTTAAGCCCAAGTGTTTCATTTTCAATGCAATGCAAACTTAAAAACAAAAAAATGAATCTCGACATCATATGTGTCCAATAAAGGTTATTCAGACATCTTGCTTTTTATGTACCGAGGTAAATTTTATGCATGCAAAGTATATGATATATGATTTTGTGAGAGAAAACTGTGTTAAGATTAGACTTTTGGCCAACATACCGTCTTTATTTGAAAGAAGGGTGACATTTGGAGGAATGTGTTCAATATTTGGAAACAATGTTTGTTTGCAGCATCAGGAAAAATTTATTAATGAGGAAAACGAGGGAGGAAAAATACAGAAAAGAATTTTGAATGAGGGAAAAATTGAGCTTGTTCATACTGCTTCTGTAGAGATATATTCTAGTGGAAGAGATGCATGTTACTTAATGAAAATGTGCATTTAAGAAGAGGCCTCAGATTAACATTCGAAACCCTAATTGTTATATTTCCAATAGAGTACCGTATAATACTGCCTGCTTCTTTATCATTCTCCCAGATAGAAGAATAATTGATACGTGAATTTGATTTAAAATAAAAGTTTTTGGTTTAGGGAAGTTCCAGTTTTATCAGTGGCGTTACATTTACGTCTCCCACTGCAGCTTTCTGCCAGGATAAAATTAACACACTATGAGGACCTTTGTAATTAAAATAAGGGGAACACGGTAATTGCCTTATGTCCACTCTCTTTATCTGTTGACCTGTATGAAATGAAAAACATTTTAGCAATAGTGTTGTTTTATGCTGAAAAAATACTGCTGAATGGCTGTGGAGGATCCTTACCTGGAAAATTCCTGTCTCCTGCTTGTCAATTTATTTCAGTTCTGGACCCCTATTTTTGTAGACTTTCCATTTGTCTATGACATTTCTTTCCCCTCTGAGAATGTAATCATTCTTGGGTAAGCACAGTAGTGTTAGGAGAATCCTCTGAAGCTCTGTGAAAATACAGTTGTAAAAATGTTCCACCAGACCATTTGAGTGGATGAATTAATCCTCCTGCATGTGCATCTGACACAGGACTGGTGCTGTGTTCATTGCTAGGCTGCTGTCAGTGGTGGAGTGCAAGTAAAGGACCTCTCCACTGTTATCAGTGTTAACAGTGACTCTAGCTGGTTCAGAACATTTTATGAGGACTCAGGTACTTTAATGTATTGAGTGTCTCTAGTTTTCCACAACGTTTCTTCAGTGGGAGTGTGCCATAGCTCTTAAATGCAACATGTTCTTCCTAATTTTTCCTTTTTATTGTTGTTGTTGTTGGGTTTTTTTGGTATTTTTGTTTGGGTTTTTTTTGTCTTAGCCTTCAATAATAGGTTATAACCTCTAATTCTGAAATAAATTGCCTCAAAAGATGATTTAGTGGTGTCCTTTATCAATAGTTCCAGCTTCAAATAATTCAAATAAATAAGCCAATAGATGTTTTAAATAGCATTTCTGAAAACTGAAATGGAGTTGCCTTTTTAAAGTACTTCCCAGTTGGTCTCTGAATTTCTGCAGTATTCTTCCTAGAACTCAACTTAAAATAGTTGAACAGCTCTTTTTCTGGATAATGGCTCTTCTTCAGTGGTTTTCATGGGGGTTTAGTGTATTGACTGAGGATTCTTCAGCATAGCTTCCCTCATTCTCTGGTTTTTTTACTTTGTCTAGGGTATCAGTTCAGGATTTGTCTGCACAAGAAACTAAGTAAAAATGATGCAAGTCAACTAAATGTAGGAATTTAAAGAGGGCAGCTTAAATCTCACTACATCTCTGCGTGTGCTCTCCCATTCAGTGGCCTCCAGTGAATTTAGTTTAATTCACTTCCAAGGCAACATGAGCCAAACCAAATTAAGGCCACGTTTTATTCCCTGATGAAAGTGTTTGCAAGGGACTTTAGTGGGCATGGGCAAATTGCATTACGTTAATGTGGGTTAGTTTTCCTGAGTGTTGTTGTGTAGGCAAAACCTTAGTAATAATGCCTGACTGGAGCTCTTTCTTTTTTCTTGTTCTTCACCTTTTGTTCCTGTAACTCTGATATTTTGTACTTGCGAAGGTACATGGCCTATAACTGTACTACTTACTAAATGTTGTCTTATTATATTACATATTTAGGGAGTCCATGCTTTATAACAAACACATAAATACCCCACTTTGCCATCAGGTCTAGTGTGTATTACCTTTTATTAAGTAGTTACTGTTTTGTCTCCTTCAACTTACGCCTTTTAAGTCGTCACTGTAACCACATCTGCTGTCAAGGTCTGATCCATCCAACAATTTTTTAAAAGATTTTTTACAGGTTTTGTACACCTGGATGATTATTATTGCAATTAAGTTATGACTACATGTCCCTCTATAATGTAATTATGCAGTGCCTCTTAATGCGGTGATTTGCCATTCTGGTTCTGGAACTCAAGTCAAGTGCTGCTAATTTGAATGGAGTCAGATTAAAAGTGAATGTATGACTTAGGAGCTGGTCTTCCTTGCTCACTACAGAGGCTTTAAGGAGCATTTTGGTGAAGTAAACAATAGCTCAAATGGTACAGTTTGTACAGATGTTTCCTGAATAATATTTTTTTCTTTCATTGTCATTCTGTGAGCAGCATGGTCTTAGTTGTACAAAACAGACTGCAAAATTCAAATCCATTTCATGTGTAATAAGTATGCAATGTACATTTATTTCTATGGAAGGTGGTGTTCTGACTGTGAGGTTAAAAACTGGCTTTCATCTTTATGTTCTTGACAAGTAAAACTGAAAGGTATTTGAAGATAAAAGTCTGTTTAAAACATCAGGTGTGAGGCAAGCAAGGTAACTTCTGTTTTGAATGGGATGAATACAAACTGTAAAAATAACCTGAAGAGAGATGCTGTCTTTTATTTAGCCTTTAAAATTTGGTTATATGGAGTCTGAGCATAAAAATCTACTGTTAACTTCAATTTTTAAGTCCCCTGTGATCTGTGAAATCTGTTTTGAGAGTGTTTGGCTTCAGCAGCTATAGGCATTGTGTGAAAAAGCTGCCTTGTGTCCAGTGATCTCATGGGCTGGAGTATCCTGCTGCTAGGTAGCATCAGTGCCATGCAAGTCAGGGCAACAGTAGAGAGATTGTGTAGAAATTGAAGGCACGGAATCCCAGGGAACAGTGAAATCCTTGCAGATGGAGATAGGAGATCCTGAGTGAACAAAAAGATGTGGAGTATTTCTTTGTCACTCAATCACCTGGGAGCTACTTCTGTTCAGAAACAGTGAGCTTCTGTTGGAATGCATTCATTGAGACTCTGTGCATCTTTCAGTCTAAGGAAAAACTCGGATTTGAAAAACTTGGTGTCAGAATTACTGTCTAATTGTTTGCATTTATTTATGGTCATGTGCAGCCTTGACAAATTAAGGGAAACATTAGATAAATTTAAAAAAATAAAAATCCCCAAGTCCTGGATCTTTCAGTATTTCAGGTGTAATTCAGGTACCTATATATGTACCTGAAAAGTATTATAGATAGAAATGGGTGAATCAGGTACCTTATTTACACATAGATTTGTATTGCCACTTTGAAAGCTCTGTATCATCTGGGATAACTACATGGGATTAGCAAATATATGCAGATCAATACACTTCTGGAGCAGTGGGCGAAACCCAGAAGATACTATGGGTTATATAGAGTAGCAGTATACCTAGCACATACCTTTATGTGCCTGAATTGATTTCTATGTGGTTTATTAGACTGTGCAATCTTGTTTTACCTCTGCTTTCTCTTTGATATAACTTTTCTCTGAACCCTATGTGTGTGTTTTTCTCCTTTCCATTACTGGATCATGGTAAATAAATAAAACTGATTTATAAATCTGTACATCTTTCTTCGTATAGTTAGAGATGCTGTTGAGTAATTTGCCAGAAAATGTCTCCTTTTAAATTTTGAGAGCTACACAATGTCATACACAGCTGTCATCAGTCAGGCTGGAATTTTAAGGCTTCACATTATGTAGCTTCTGCTTTGTAATTTCTCAGCAATTGAGTTCTTCTTCCTGGTTATTTTTTGGTTGATTTAAAAAAAAATAAAACCATGCTTCCAGGATGAAGAACTATAGTTATACTAGTACTTGTTAAAAAACAACCAACTAAAGGAAACCAGAAGAAAACCGTATGCAAATATAAACACCTTTCAAGTTTGGGTTTGGTTTTTTTTTTCCTCCTTTGGAAAAGGTAGTTATGCTGATATTTTTCATTTCCATATTCTAAGGTAGCATGTTTCAGTTTAGACTTAACAAAATCTCTATGGCAGATTTCTCCAAGGGGTATATATTATAGAAGTACTACATAAATTACTGTTATTGATTTAGTGTAGTCCCTCTAATAGTGCTTTGATTGAGTGATATACTCATCTGCAAATGACACATGGCTTGTGGCAGTCTAAATACTGGATTCTTATTGACACACAAAAATCCCTTTGAAAACCCAGAGAAGAGTAAATTCCTATTAAATACAGCTGTCAAATTGCTGGGCTATTTAAATTTGAAGGACCAAGAAAAATAGAAAATAAGCTATTCTTTCTTTAAACAGTAAAATTAATTTAATGATAAGTATACAAATGTATCAAGAAAAGAACTAAACGACATGTGAATTTATGAAGCACCATACAGAGGTTTTAATCCATTGGGTTTTCAACCAATTAAACTGCCAAAGTTTAAACCTTCAGGATTGAAGAAACAAGATCAATGAAACAATTGTCAAATGTGAGACTAACTCAAAATAATTAACGTTTTCAGAAACACTTGGAGGTTTTCAAATAAATCAGAATGAGCATTTCAGTAAAGAGATTATTCAGGTAGCTTCTGTTTAACTTACAGCAGTGTCCTTAGTAGAATTAATTCTTTTTCATTTGCTGAAAATTTGAAGTAGGCTTCTATAATTATTCTTAACTATCCATTAGTATTTGTTTTCCTAAGTAGGCAGACTCTGGGCGAGGAGTTGCCTGTAGCTTTCAGAGAAGAATTTTATAGGCTCAAAAAAAATAGAACAAGAACATACTTCATGACTACATCTGCATTGTGAAAATGTAGGGAGACTGCCTCCTTTGTAATCTGTAAGCTTTAGTTCTGTAAGCAGACAAACTATATTAAAATGCAATATTTAAGTCCATTTATGACTTAAACCTATTAGCTGTCTAATTTTCACACACACACACACAAAAGAAAACAACACCAAAACAACCCCAAAAAAGCCCCATCCTAAAAAAGGAGTTGACTTGTGTTCTGTTCCAAGCAGGGGTTCACTCTGAGATGCCCACAACTGAATATACATTGAGATGGCTGCTGGCATTAGCGGCTGAGTAGGTAATGTAAAGCCAAACTTGTACTGTCAGTGATGGAGGACCATCATGATGATGTAGCAGAATAGTCTTGCTGGTTTAGATTTAAAAGTTAGGTTAAAAAGTTTAAAGGTACCTGCAGCAGACAACTTCTAAGTGTTTTGTTTTGTTTTTTGGGGGTTTATTGGTTTTTTGGGCTTTCTCTCTCTCTTTCTCTTTCTCTCTCTCTTTCTCTCTCTCTCTCTCTCTCTTTCTCTCTCTCTCTCTCTCTCTCTCTTTCTCTCTTTCTCTCTCTCTCTCTCTCTCTCTTTCTCTCTCTCTCTCTTTCTCTCTCTCTCTCTTTCTCTCTCTCTCTCTTTCTCTCTCTCTCTTTTTCTTAAGACAGTGTTTTCTTCCATACTTCTGCATCTCCTTTACCAGCACATGATCCCGAGTGGCATTTTCTGGCTAATGGGGGTCAGCAGTTACAAGTGGAACATGGAAGGCTAGCATTTGTATGTATACTTTATTTTATAAGTTTCAGAAGCCTAAATATGTTCGAAATGCTTCAAAAGAAGATAAGGTACAGAACAGCTGTGGTCATCCATACCAAACAATTCAACTATGTTGGATTATACTAGCAAGATTTCATCCTAGAGTAAAATAAAGATAAATAACAAGCCAGATAATAGTGTGTTGAAACATGCCTGTGCACTTTACTGAAGTGCTAATTTAAGATGTGAACTGTTCTGTTGGGGTTTTTTGGGGGGGTGGGGTTATTGATTGACTTTTTTACATTTGCATTTATATTTGGGGAATTGATATTACTAGCAGACTTGCCTTCTGCTAGCTTACTAATAAAATAAAAGAGCCTTCTTAGCTTCAACTGTTTTCTGAGCACAGTCTTAAGAAGAAAAAGAAGAGTTTATTTAGGCTATTCCTTGTGAATCTGAGAGAAAAAGTACCTTACAAACCAGTTGAGCTAATTTTAGTTCGCAAAAAATACCCCGTCTCAGCTTTATTAAAAGACCATGCTGTGGTCTGTCTGCAGAACACTTCTGCCCCCAGCTGTCCCTTTGTCATTTAAGAGAGCTTTTTTTTTTTTAATTAAAATTGTGGAAAAGGATCTAAAGACCAGTGAGAGTGCTAAGCACTAAGAAAAGAAAGGAAAAATTATCATGTCAAAAGGCTCCTCCAGGTAAAAGGTTACAACTGTCTTTGAATAGTTGGTGCTACAGCCTGAGTTGCAGGCAGCAATTTAGCTGGGCCCCAGCTGTAGACTCCAGGTAGAAGTCTGAACTGAATGGCAGTGATGCAGGCTGTGGCAGAAAGAAAAACCTCTATAATCTCCTGATAGGATACTTGGGATTTGTAAAATTCTTGGCGGAATGCTGAGGCAGGTGATTCAAATCAGTAGCAACTGCTCCATCACACTGCCTGGGGCACCAAAGCAGCGCGGTCTTTCTTGTCCCCAGTTTGGGTAGGATTTTGTCATGTGCCTAAAACTAAGCCCATAGTTCTGTGGGTGTTTGAACCACTACTACAATGAGTTGTATAGAATTGCTTTAGATGGATGGGACACAATATACAACTGTTACAATTACATAAACCATTCATGAAATTTTCTCATTGTATGTACGTTGCTTAGATCTTTGGGAATTTAATTTTTCTTCAGTGTTTGATATCACAAACCAGTATTTCTGTTAGAATAAGTCTGGTATTTTAACGGTACTCTTATCTCTGTAAAAAGTATTCAGTATTTTTTTCCTTGCCTGTGAAAAATTAATAACAGTTGAGTTGACAGGGAACAAAACAAGACATGTTCTGGAAAATAACATTGATTTGCCATTAAGTTCTTTTGAAAGGTAGAGAATTGTAGATGTAGAGAATAATGTTACCTTTATGTGAGC
This sequence comes from Actenoides hombroni, assembly GCA_024336885.1. Lineage (NCBI taxonomy): Eukaryota > Metazoa > Chordata > Aves > Coraciiformes > Alcedinidae > Actenoides > Actenoides hombroni. Next base: position 8,079,270 of record WUAM01000119.1, read on the forward strand.
TGTTAAACACATATGTGTTTGCCATGCTTGCTTCACACTGAAAATACTAAATGTGGTTACATTTTTAGCAACAGGGTCATATATTAGTGTTTGTGGTTTGGGCTTTTTTGGTAATAAAACCACTTCATTGGTGCAAAAACATTAGAAATTCAGTGTAATTCATTCAGTTACTCTTGACAGTGCTTTGTCTTTTTGTATTTCAGATTGGCCCTGTATCTTAATATTTAATCATCCTTTACCTGGGCAACATGCTCTGAAAATTTAATTGCTCTCACATATACATAGTGTTCCTCCTATGCAATCTGAAAAGCTGAGTGCCTACATTAACTACTGGTTCTCTGTTGCCCTCCTAGAAAGATCTTCTGTAATGGACTTGATTGTTTAATCTGAGTTTTTCCCTTAACAGCTTTTAACTTGTATATGAACATTTAACAAAGTGATATATCAGGAAGAGCAGAGCGGCTTTATAAATGTAATAACCAAATACAAACTCTCTGGCTTACTACAAAATTAAAGTCTCTATGAAACTGTAAGTAAATACATTTTGCCTGCAGAAAAGAATGAGAAACTGCACAACCTGAGCTCAAAAACCTTTCACTAAGAAGGGGTCTGATTTAGTGCATTGGTTCAAATTCATGATCTTGTCAAGATTGTAGAATTCATTCTCCATCAAATGTGGCATGTATTAGTTTCAAATTCTGTAGCTGTGTACAAGTAGGGCCTTTCTGCCTTCACAACCAAACACGCAAGCAGCATGGACATTCAACACAGGAATGGTCTGCACTTACCCTGTCTATTGCCAAACCAGCTGAGAGAAATCAGCAGTGTTAGTGGGCATTTTGCCTTGTCACACTGCAGGGAAACTTGAAAAAGTGTGTATATTTATAGCACTGAGACAGCATGTTATTGATGGTGCTTATTTCATCCTTTCTTTGAAAGTTACAGAAGTGAAATACCTTAGTTACAGTTTAGTCATTAAGTCTTCCTGAGGATTTGTCCACTGTGCACTGTGAGCTGTTTTCTTTCTGTTCCTCACTCTGTTTCATCAGCTCTTTGCATTCTGGACACGTGGGATTTGTTTTAACATATTTTTGCTTCATAAGTTGGTCCTATGCATCTCTTTCCACCTGTTTAGAAAAAAATATCTTCACATTGTGTAATTGGTAAAGCTATTTGATTTTGAAGAAGTCAAATTTAGACTTGGATTAAGGTTGTTCACTTCCAGGGATAGCTTAGTTTTGAGAAAGAAGCAGAAGAAAGCATCAAAGGTAGCTGAGATTGTATTAAATTTATTTAAAATCTTATTAACCCATCTTAATGTTTAGAAGCAATCAGTATCTCTTCTTCAAACACTTTAAAAATGCTTTTTCTTATAGTATACAACAAATTATGCACTTTCACTGCCTCTCTTTTATTTGTATTGTATCAATACAAAATCACTTAGGGAAGAAATTTGGCTAGAAAGTGAGTAAAAAACAAGATCTTCATTGTGTTTTGAGGGTCAAGATGTTTGCATTCAGTTCTAAGTGCTATTTGTATACCATGTGAAGCACATCTGGAAGGAAAACAGCAAGTCTATACGTGTGTCTATACTGTAATCAGCAAGGGGAATGATGCTTATTAACAGGTAGGTATAATAGGAATCATTGTGTTAGATATCCTCCAAGTGTGTGTATTTAAAGTGCAGGTTGTGTTCATGCTTTGACTGGCCATCTGGAGCAAAGGTGTTGGTGAGGGTTTTGTAGGTGAGAAGAGACTGTTCATCTGGTGAGAACAGTAAGTCTGGTAGCCTTCTGGCTTCTGAGTCACTGCTACCTCCTTTACGATTTATTTTCTTTTTTGCTTAGTAGTTTTTACTATTCTGTCTGAGTGGGTTTTCACAACTAATAGTAGTTTTCTGGCAAAGATAATATTTTTTTAAAAAGACTTTTTTTGTTTGGGTTTTGGTTTGTTGGGCATCAGCCCTACCCCTTGAAATCCAAGAGAGGTGAGAAAACATTTCCCTCTAGGTAAAAAAATTAGCGCTAGTTCAAATGTATACAGGGAGGATTCTACCAACTCTACTCCTTGTTTTCAGAGTGTAGGGCTTTCATAGTTCAGACTTTTTGAAAAGGTTCTTCTTCAGTGTGAGATAATACAAGTAACAGCCAGACCACCTGACCCCTGTGATAACTGTGACTTCAAAATGGGGTAGAGAGGTGATGTTTACCACATGACAAAAAAAACCAAACAGAAAAACAGTTAGTACATGCTTAGTAGTACTAACAGTAAAATACTGCTGTAGTAAGGAAACCTAGTATTAGAGTTTCAAAGAGGTTGGGGGGGTGGTGGTGTTAGATGTTATAACTATTTCTGTCAATATCTATGGGTTTGGTAGCACCACATTCACTTTGTGATGTCTGGGGACTTTCTGAGTCCTTACTGGTATATAAAGAATGAGTTTCTGCAGCAGGTTGCTCCTCAGATGCATGGGTAGTAGAGATTTTAGTCATCTCTTACAGCAGCAGATGTGCTTAATACAGTATGGTTGAAATTTGGAGTCCAGCTCCAGTCTGCACAGTCCTGTAGATCATCTTCATTATGAAGTAATCCAACACAGTGACCCAGTGTTACTTCAGATAATCCCTGGTGGGTTTTGTTCTGTTTTCTTTCATTTTTAGTATTCATTAACATGTTTCATCATTGATTCTTCCATCTTATCAAATGGATCTGTCTGAATAACAAACATTAATCTATGTTGTGCTGTTAATTTAGGTCTGATGAGTAACACGAAGGACTAAATAGCATGGATGTTTTTGTGCAGGTGTCCTAAGCACAACTGCAGGACCCAGAGCTTCTTATTATACAGCAAAGTGCACAGGTATAGAGGGAGTGTTTGACTAACAAACTTTTTCCTCTCTCACTCACGGATTCAGAAGGTATGGATTGGGTCTACTTTCTTGGCACCCAACACAAGGCAGATGTCTATTTACCATTATGTAATAGAACCTATGTAGTATTTAATTTTAAATGACTGTTTTTCAGAAAAACAACAGCTAGCCTTATCTCTGGCTCCACTGTATGTGAGCTGTGTATATAGTCAGAGAACTTTATGCATTCCCAGAAAAAACTTATTTTGTAGAAAAAAAAAATCTTCATAGGCAGCTTACATAACATTTGCTGGGATGAGTTAAGAATGAAATATGTCTGTTGATGTGGTTACTGTATGGCCTCTGGTGATCATGCAGTCAAGAGGTGGTTCTGAGGTGATGGATGACGTCATAAATACAGAAAGAGATTTGTCTTGTCTTCTAGTGTTAAAAGGACATCTTTTCAATATTACTGTTGAAAATACTGAACAAATGCTGATACTAAGACAAATCATTAATTAACTTTTTCAGACTGATAGGCGCTTCAGGTTTCCCAATTTCCAAGCAGTCTAGCCCCAACACATAGTGACTGCACTTGAATGCTCAGCTGGTGCATTTTACATTAGCAGTCATTACACTACTGAGTCACTTTTAATTTTCTCTGAAATCCACTAATGCTTTGTATCATTCACCTGAGGCAGGTTCTTTTAGCTTCATCCGTATGATTCCATCCTGCTGGTTAAGACTTACTTCATTCTTTCTCCTAGTCTCTAAAGAAATTCATTGTATTCAGTTTCTTCTGATCTTGTTTGTATAGGTGTTAGTCCTGGTTAGTACAGTGGATCTATGTATGAGTTTTCTGTGGGGTTTTTTGAAAGGGTTGGTTTGTTTGTTTTAAATAAAAGTAGCATTTTTGTACTGCATTTAATTCAAACAGCTTCATTTGCTACAAAGTTTAGATGCTGAATTTGGCCATAATCCATTAGCTCTTCCTGAAGTGTCTGCATTCCTTTTCAATTACCCTCCTCAATATTTCCATCTTTCCTTCTCTTACTACATCTTCATTATGTTACATTCCAGAAGTGTTTCTCTTATCAATGATCACAGAATCATAGAATATTAGGAGTTGGAAGGGACCTCTGGAGATCATTGAGTCCAATCCCCCTGCCAAAGCAGGATCACCTAGGGCAAACCACACAGGAATGCATCCAGGCAGGTTTGAAAGTCTCCAAAGGAGGAGACTCCACAATGTCCCTGGGCAGCCTGTTCCAGTACTCTATCACCTCAACATGAAGACATTTCTCCTCATGTTGAGGTAGAACTTCCTATGTTCTAGATTATACCTGTTATTCCTTGTCCTATTTCTGGTCACCACTGAAAAGAGACTGTCTCCTTCCACTTGACACCCACCCCTCAGATATTTATAGACATTAATAAGATCCCCTCTCTGTCTTCTCTTCCAAAGACTAAACAGCCCCAGTTCTCTCAGCCTTTCTTCACAGGGGAGATGCTCAAGTCCCTTAATCATCCTTGTAGCTCTCCGTTGGACTCTTTCCAGTAGATCCCT
>WUAM01000119.1:8086943-8105709 GCA_024336885.1 Actenoides hombroni
AGACAGTGCAGTTAGTTAGAAGAACTGAGCTGAAAAGTAAGATCACTGAACAGAATTAGTTCTGTTCTCACTCAAACTAGGACCATATGTGCAGTCTGTAGTCCTTCACTGGACTTGCTCCAGTATGTTCATGTCTTTCTTGGGCTGGGGAGCCAGAAATGGACATAACACTCCAGACAAGTCTCATGAGGGCTGAGTAGAGGGAAAAGGATCACCTCCCCTGCTATCCTGATGCATGGTACAGTTGTATAAATAGTATAAAACCATAAATGTAGAAGTGATATAAAACATACAGTGGAACAGTGTAGGGGCCAGAAGACTGGGAAGTGGGTAGGATTAGAAACAGTGTAATCTGCTGGGATACTGAAAAAAGTAATTGTGTAACCATATCCCCTACCCTTTCAATTTGTTGGAGTAAGTTAGGTTTTGCAGGCTGTCCTCACGGATGAGGCTGAGAAGGACACAATCCTCCTGCGGCAGAAGTAAATGATGTTTGTATTCTATCTGGGATGTGTACTTGTAGAAAGAGTTAATTTCTAAGAAAACAAAGGCATTCCCTTTTTAAGGTCAAATATAACCAAATATAACAGCACATGGAGTAAGAAAGGACCGTGTTTTATTTGGGGAACAGTGAAATCAGCTGGTTTCCAATTTCTTTCACAGCTCATTGCTCTGTAGCTGTGGTACAAGCAAGAGCCAACCACTATCATCGACTACCAGTAGGAAGTCTCCACGCTAGTCTTTGCACGTGGTAAAGTTGCAGCTGAACCTGTGAGGAGGAATTAACAGGAAAAATCTAATTCGTGTTCAAAGGTAAACTTTGACAAATGATGAATAGCGAGCACGGAAGTAAAACATACTTTTGCTTATGTTGTGTATTATTTAGCTTCATCCTGGGTTTTTTTTTTGCTTTGTACTGTTTCTGCAGTGGTGCAGGCGAGGGAGAAGTTCAGAGATACCTTTAGCATAACTGTGCTTTGAATGCCAGCTGTCTTCATAGCTTGTCTAGCACCAACTACTCTCAAAGTGTTTGCTTTAGTTTATATTTGATATTTGTAGAGAACATTGCCTAGAAGGATGGGTTTCAGTTTCAGGAACAAGAAAGTAGGTACTAAATGCGGTAGAGCAGGTATATTTTTCTTAGTCTTGGATTTGGCAAGGCATCGTGTCATGTTTGACTCGAGGCAAAACATGATCTGCTTCCTAATGGGTTCCTGGGTGATTGTGACCCCAGGAGGGTACCCTGGTAAGATTGCTTCCTCCCCCAGCCCCCACCCACCCAAATGTTCAAAAACACAGTAAAAACTGTACAGTAGCTATAGTATTAGCCATCAATAAATGATCATAAAGTAATAAAACAGAACTTACGAATTACTGTAACATCAGCTCCTTCTTTCTCCTCTCCCTCTTGAAGTCAGCCTTCTAATTCTTGCGAAGTCGGACTCTTTTTAAAGAGGTGCTACCAGTGTGGCTGCTGGGCTCAGCTGTGCCCTGCTGTGGGTTGTTACAGGGCTGGCTGGAAGTGGCTGTGTCTGGCATGGGGCAGCCCCAAGCTGCCCTCACAGAGGCCACCCTGCAGCCCCTGCTGCCAGAACCTGGCCACCAATATCCAGTGCAGTGACAGAGTAGTGTGATGCTGATTTTCTCATAGTAAGCAGCTGTCACTATGCCTTGGGACGGGCAAATCCTTCCAGGAAGGAAACCAGACATACCCCTCTTGTGATTAAAAAATGGTGGTGCTTTTCTCTTATGGTTAAGCTGGTATTACATAATAACTACTTTAGAAAGTGCTGGATAGATGGCTGAGTTGGGTAGGGAGTTTAGGGGGGACATGGGGAATTAGTTATAAAAACCTTTGGATACCCACAGAATCACTGAGGCTGGAAAAGACCTCTGAGATCATCAAATCCAGCCTATGACCCAACCCCACCACATCAGCCAGACCATGGCACTGAGTGCCACATCTAGCTTTTCTTTAAACACATCCAGGGACGGTGACTCCACCACCTCCCTGGGCAGGCTATTCCAATGTCTGATCACCCTCTCTGTCAGGAAGTGCTCCCTGATTATTATATAATAACTAGTACTCCAACTGCATCTCTTAGAGGAAGATGAGGTGTGAAATTCTGCCAGTGCATGCCTGCCTGCCTGCCTTCCTTTCTCAGCTGGCCTCAACTGGTTCAAGTGTTTATACTGTGTATCTGTCACAGGTATTTCTAATATGGTTTATGGAGGTGGTTTCTCCACTGAAAAGTCAACTATAGAAATACTACAATAGAGGAAGCTAGAAATGCACGCAGTACCCTGGATCTTCTATACTCGTGGCTCCAAAACCCTGGAGACTGACCTTGAGCATCTCTCAGTGCTCTCAACCGTAGGCTCTGATTGGACCCAAGAGCTCAACTGGCCCAACGGCTACCTCACATACTATCTCCCATGTTATCTATGCAAAGGTTTATCAGTGCTCAGGACCTCTGCTGAAATAGTTTTCCTTTAATGTTACTTGATACAAAGGACTCACAATCAGACTGTGACCTGGAATATGCATTCTGCAGAAAAATGCAGTGGCTAGGAGAGCTTGTGTTTCTTACATGTTAACTGGTGGGAATATGGCTCTTACATTATTGACATTGGGATATGATGTCCATCTTACCGTTTTATTCCCCCCAAACAGTTTCTGTGACCAAGGTCCTTTGACCTTGCTTTGTTTTATGGCAAAGCCTGCATTCAGAAGTATTTTGTTTATTCTTTTCCCTTTCTCAAACACTTCTTTCAATGTATTGCTCTATGCCATGATGATCTCAATGTACTGTGAGTGTTCGGGGCCTTCACCATTTTCCAGTGTAATCTGTTTGGAAATGGTAGTGCTGTCTTGCCATCCTTAGAGCAGTCAGGCATAAGTGTATCAGACACCTCTCCATATGAAAGGGAATGGTGACCTGCAGTCTGCTGCCAAAGGAGTCAAGATATACATATAGATAGTGTCAGTTGCAGTATATCACTTGGTAACTGCCTTTGACTCCAGTTCATACTGGAGTTCTAGCGTGGCTGGTACAGCAGCACACAACGGTGGCACGGCTGCAGTAGTCCACTGTTAGCCTCTACCTGCCATCAGACTTCTGTGCTGGCCATGTGGGACTATTACATGGTGAATGAGCCCTGCTGGTCACTCCTTGTATCTCTCATCATTTAATCAACTCATGTAGGGGAACCAGGAATTCTGAGCTGATGTGATATTGTTGATCACGCACCTTCACGGTAGAAATTGTGTTGTTTCATGGTTCTTCAGCACACACCTTGCAACAGAAGGATCCTCTGAGAGGCTGGACAAGGTAGACAGCACAAGGTAGACACAGGTCCAGGGAGGAAGAGAGATTCTCTTTGAAATGCCTGAGCTGGCAGGCCAGTCTATCTGCAAATGGTACTTTGGTGTCTGCCCAGTCCATTTTTGCCAGGGTGCTGGCATATGGTGTCAGCATGTTCCATACAAACTTCTGCCACATGGCCCACATACGCTGGATTTTGTCTGGATCTTTGGAGATCTGGTTGCTGTGCAGGTTTCTCTAAATCACCTTCACCACCACTAATTCCCTCAGATACTGAATACCTTCCTCAGTGGTGCCTTAGTAGCTTGCACTTGTTCCTTGAAGGGATACCTTGCCTCCACACTCAACAGGAACTGCCTCCAGAGTCTGTGGATTGTTGCCCCTTTTCCAGTGCCTTTGCTGATTGTGTGGCCCTTAACTAGGCAAGCCAGCTGCTGGGCTTCCTTACCCTGTCATTTCTGACTGTGGGCCTCAGTAGCCCAGTGGCAGAGCAACCAGGTGACAATTTGCTCACCCGGCTGACAGCTGTAATCCTTCTACCTAATGCAAACCTTCTGGTTATGCAGGGATGCTGGAGAAACTGCATGGCCGTTGCAACAAGGCAGGAAACGTCTATCCTGGAGGAGATGCCATTCTTAATTTCCCTAAAATTGCTCCTGGAGGAGAAGAAAGGTGGAATTGTTAATTCACTCTATGAGATGATTCCTGCAGTACTGAAATGGCAGCAATACATGGGTCAAACACCAGATTAGACTCAGGGCAACTGCTTTTATCATAGCTCTCACAGGCTAAGTAAAACAAAGTGATAAACAACATAGCAACTTTTGTTGTGTATACATTAGTAAATAAGGCAAAAGAGCCCTACCTAGCTAAACATTTAAATACTTGCTAAACTTCAGTGTGTGTGCAGTGACAATGATATGATGATTGTGGTTTGAATGAACAGTGCCTGTATTTAGCTGGATGGGAGCCTTCAAGTTGCAGAACTATTTACAAGCTACACATAAGAAAAATCAATAAAAATATGAAATGTTAAGAAAGAGAAAACTTTCCAGTGTGAGTAATCAGGAACTTGTAGGCAAAGACAGAAATGGATGACAAATGCTGCCTATTTCTATATGCTTTAACTTGAATGTTTTAGCATTTGTTAATAGTCTTGTTTGGGGAAGATAGGAAAATGTGGTTTACATCACTTTCCAGTACATTCAAAATCCTGTCTCTCTTTCCTCTTGGCAGATGGATGCCTTCTAGCCAACCAGCGAGCCCTGCTGCTGCATGTCTGGCAGCATCTCTGAATGATCACATGACTCTTGATATGGATGCAGTCCTGTCAGACTTTGTTCGGTCCACAGGGGCAGAACCGGGTCTGGCAAGAGACTTACTAGAAGGTAAGCTTTCAGGACACAAGTATTTCCTTTGTTCACTGCTTGCTTAAAGCAAGAACCAGTCATAAAAAGACAACTTTAATATGCTTTAAAAAATTGTGTGTTAAATCAAAGTAATTACTGAACAGCCACATCAGACTTAAATGTATACATCGGGGTATAGATCTCCTTTTTGCAAAACAAATTTCACTTTATCACATGTATGCTGAAAGTTTTAAATTTTGTTATGTTATTTTTTTACTTTGGGTTTTTCATTAATAAGGAATGATGTCTTATTAACACAGAAATGCACACAGTTTTGCATCATTTTCCAAGTCATCTGTGTTACATGTAATAAAACCTTAGAATGCCCAGCTATGAACATCATCTCACTATATTTTAAGAGACCTGTGTTTTGTCTGACTGATTTGATCAACCTGTCATTCTAGTCTAGAGTCTGTCTTGGTATTTTTGCAAAAGAATGTGAGGAGGTTTCTCCTAGCATCATTGGGACCGATTGTCAGTTATTGTGCTGATAGAACATCGTCAAAATTCGAAGTGTTCCTACCTTTCAAAGGTGGTTCAGAAGAGTTACTTATCTCATTTTCCTTCCTGTATTTTTTTCCTTGCTATAAAGGGTAATGCTTCCAAATAAATATAAAATAGTATTTTTGCGTCGTACTTCTCATTTCTGTAGATGAATAAATCCACACCGTACATATTTAACAAAGAAATAAGCAGTTTAATTATCCTGAACAGGCTAGGAGACATATGCATCTAGCCCAAATTATTTCCTCCTACACAGGAATATATCAAAGTAAAAGGGATTGTTGCTAGCTCTGGAAAGATGTGCTCGCAGGAACACTTCAGCACATGTAATTGTGGCTGCTTTTGGTGTAACAGCTTCTAACACTGGCCCTATCTTGTGCTGGGCAACAGTAATTGATCAAGTAATTTCTTATTTGTTTAAAAAAACAGACACAGAAGGGATTGCCATCCTTACACCACTGTGACTGCCTTTCATAGTTGTCACAGTAGATGCTGTGGGCTCTGTGAGCAGCACTGAAGCCCATGAGGTAACTTAAACAATATTCAAAAGAGCACCCCTCCCCAGCATGGTGCCCAAGGCTATGGGAAATGCCTTGGAACGGTGATGTCGTTAGAATATTTTCAATTTGAAATTTGAGGTATGCACAAATATTTTTGAGAAATTTCAGGATGTGTTTTTTGTTTATAGCCCCTCAATTTCTTTGTAGCCTGGCCACCCACCAAAAGCTTGCTTATATAGACCCTCATTTCTGTGTAATCCCAAGTTTTTGTCAGCTCTTCTAGGATCTTTTTTTCCAGGGTCTATTCTAGGCCCTTCTCTCTTTCTGATGTGCTCACAGATTCTGTTTTTGTAACTTGCTCAGACTGAATGTTCATTATCATGCTTCTGTGGAGTATACACAACTTTTGTGGATCCATTTCTAATACCATTTCTTTTTCATTTTTGGGGGGAACTTTGTTGAATTTCACTGTCTTGTAGACAATCAAGGATACTAGTTTCTGCTTCTTCATCCAATTATTTTAATATATTAATTGTTTTGCTTTGGTTGTCCTGTGGATGCATCAGGACAGCATTTTGCACAGTATGTGGTGTACTTCCTGGCAACAAATGGACAAGTTAAATACACACTGATTGTTGTATAAATAGCTAAAAACTCTATACATTGTATATTGATTTTCTAAATTGCCAGAAGCTGTCCTAAATATTGGCTCTGTGATGTTTCTGTATTCTGCCTGTCCTGCTGATAAAATCCCTGCAGTTGTTTTCTGTTGAACTTTGTACTGAGCACAGCTACTTGTCACACTAAAACATTCTGCTTGTTATGCTTGATGCATATCTTCAGAAAGCATCCATTCGCGATTTGAAATTAAGATGTGAAGAGATTTTTTTAAAAATAAAATTATTGTTCTATCTAATTTTGATAAGCTAAACATGTTGAGCTCATGGTCTCACCTTCTGTCACTATATTTTCCCTATCCTTCAAAAGAATGCATACAGAAATGTTTTGGCTATTTTGGTGTATATCTGTCTAGTGCACAGATTGCCTTTTTGCACTTGCATTGCATATACTGTTTTTCGCACCTTTGGCCAAGTTTGCTTTAGTATTGCACAGGGAGCTTGTGGTCAAGTCTGTGCTCAGCTTGATATTTCAAAGTTACCAATTCTAGCATTCTGTGCAGTTGCTTAACTGTTACAGAGTGCATATTTCACAGGTTTAAAATCTTCAGTTTCATTGATGATGAGAATTTTGTCATGCACATCTGAAAATGGATGTGAATGCAGGCTTTTAAAGCTGCATGAGAATTATGTAAAAATAGTTTCTTTTTTTCCTAGTCCTGCCCAAGAAATTCTTTTTTTTTCATTACACTGTTATGTCTATGGTTAAAAAACCCTTTTATTTATCTAATCAGCCATTCATTGGTGGATAAAGTTGCATTAGAAATTGTTTAGTTTCTGTTTGTCCAATGCACCCTTTGTGTTTCATTCCTACCTTCCAAATACTGCTTGTTGAGTCTGAAAAGCCAGTGGTAGGTTACTTGCTATTTCCTATTTATTCAATACAGCTGTGGGAAGTTACATGCACAGACTTGGAGAAAGTACAAGGAAAGGTATGTGGTGGCAGAAGGGGCTTAGCCCTTAATAGCACATAAACCTACCCTTTAGTAAGTCATCTGTCTTACTGTTTGAGTTTTCTTGAGTATTGTAAAGAACCTTTGTGGTGGTTTGACCTTGGCTGGACACCAGGTGCCCACTGAGCCTCTCTATCACTTCCCCCACCTCCTCTCAGCTGGACTAGGGGGGAAGAAAATAAGATGAAACTCGTGGGCTAAGACAAAAGCAGTTTAATGAAAAAAGCAAAGCAAGGTCATGGACGGAAGCAAAAGAAAACAAAGATTTATTCTCTGCTTCCCATCAGGCCCTTTTTGGGAAGCAGGGCTCCAAAGGTGTAGTGGTTGCTCCGAAGGACAAGCCGATGCCATTCCCTGCCCCCTCCCTTTCTTTTTTTCCCCCTAAGTTTCATAGTTCTGCTGACATCATAGGGTATGAAATGTCCCTTTGGTCAGTTTGGTTCAGCTGTCCCAGTCATGTCCCGTCCCAAGATCTTGTCCAGCCCATCCCACTGCAGGGGAATGTTGGAAAACCAGCCTTGGTGCTGTGTGAGCCCTGCCCAGCAGCAGCCACAACACGGGGGTGTTATCAGCACCTTTCCAGCCCTCAATGCAAAGCACAGCACTGGAAGGACTGCTATGGGGAAGATTAACTCCAGCTCAGTCAGACCCAGTACAATCTTCTTTCTATTAGTTAATTCTGATAACGTGGTAGATTTATAAACAGCCCAGTTCTGCTTTTGAAACTTGAGACTACAACCTGATATGTCATAAAGCTATGTGTTATGAATGATTCAGGGTTTTTTTTTCATTAAACTATATATAAATATTTCAAAACTAAGGCATTTTCTCAGCTGTTCAACATAATAGTGGCAATATTTATGACTGGATGTATTTTGTAATACACCATTTGTGTTAAATAATAATTAAGCATATCAAAGAATGTTAGATTTGTAGTCACGTAGAGTTATATAACTGGCATATTGTAAAGGATGCATTGTTTTTAAGCAGAGGTTTTGATAGCACAAAATCATTTACAACTTACATGCATCTCCTAAAGATACACAATCGTATGAGTAATCAAAGTTTATTCTGTACTCTTATGTGCTATGGATGCTTAGTAACCCAGTTTAGTGGTAGCTTAGAATTTTAGCTTTAGAGGTTTACAGTTTTAAAGTGTGAATAGTCTTCTCTGCCCTTCCTGCTCCCAGCTGGGAGCTTGCTTGCTTGCTTTTGATCAGCCCAGTAACTGCATGCCCACTTTTAGGATGAGAACCCAAGGTAGCTGAGATCATGAGAAAAATCCTTTTGTGGAGGTTATGTGCAGCTGACCCAAACAGCATCTTATCTCTCTCAATTCAGGAGGCTCTCATCTACCCTTCTTTGTACTAGTATAAATTTTTTTCCTGTGCCCACAGTGTGCCTGCATGCCTGAGCAATAGCTGAGTGAGCTATTTCTGGACTGAATTCTCCAGATGATTTGTCTCCACATGAGAAGCTGTTCCATTAGAAGCTGCAGTACTCTTTGCTCTGTTAGTTTCTGGAAGTGTCTTGTGCATAGAACACATCATGCTTGGTTTTGGCTGATTGTTCTTCTTGCTACCTTTCTGTACCTTTTATACTGAAGGGCTATTTCTTCCTCTACTCGGCACTCCTTGCTTCCTTGCTTCCTTTGTGCGCATGCTGTCCTAGACCACCTAGACTACCTCAGTCATTCTTTACAGTTGAAAGAACAGCTTTCTAACAGCCCTGCCAAAATTCTAAGCTACTGTTACAGCTGAATTATTAAAATGGGAAGCACAGTTCTTTCAACTTGATTATTATTTCAATACTTAGCAGTATTATTCCTTGTTGTTTAGGGCTCCAGGGAAGACACTTGGTTGATAGCTATTTATACCTTCATTCCTAATCTTTCAAAGACTTTGAAGTAAACACCCAGCAGGAATTACCTTTTGAGAGCCTGCATATCTACAGATAAGTGTCCTAAAATTTAAGACATCTCCAAGACATCATAAATCCCAATGTTTTTGTGCCAATAATTACAAGTCAGCCAATGATGGGTATCTCCCTGTGTAAATAAAAGGACACCAAAAGCTATTTGCTGACTACCAGATAATAAATAGAATCACAGGTTGGGGACAATATTTGAGCACCACATATATCAACAAATTACGGAGTGGAGAGTGACTGTGACAGTTGCTTGGCTGTCCAAGTAGCATTTGACCTGGGGGATGTGGAAACTGGATCTGATCTTAAGCAGTGTGATGGTTCAGGAATCAGAGAAGCTTGAAGCAGATCACTTTGTAACAGAAACATTTGCTATAGACTTGCAGACCTGAGATGTTGTCTCTGTGTACTTTCATTCAGGAGGAAGGCAGACTGTAGAAGTCTGTCTGTCTTCCAGAAATTTTTTTTCAATCAACCTGACCGAAAACAAGAGCATTACCATCACTGTAAATATTACTCTAAAAAGCTTTCACATAATTTCTTGAAATAAAGGCTTCATTTTGAACTAGCAGTATCCAAGAGCATTGTGTGAACATACCTATATTTTCCTAAGTTTAAAAACACTTCTTAAAATTGCATTCAAATTTTACATTGAATCTTGTGCACCAGGACAAGATTATTACCAATTCTTTTTCCCTGTATATTCTTTCAAAATATATTCCCTCCTATTTTTAAACTTATAGTTGTTGGTATGAATGGATTTTTTTTAAAAAGTAAGAATAAAAAGTATGTGAAAAATATATCATACTTTCAATTTTCCCCTTTGATTCCAGTTAAAAAGAATAGAGATCAGTGAAATCTTTTTTGCTCCTAATAAAGGCTGGGAGCATGCCCTTGCCTTGTGTTGTTACATTTATGAAAATAAAAGCAATTGAAAACATTTTCATGGCTACCTGGTATAGAACTCTAATATTGAATTTCTGTAGTCATTAAGATGCTTACAAGTATTTAAAATTAATTGTAAATTAATATTCATAAATTTTAACTATGTATCATTTGTTCTGCCAAGTATATGTTAGGGGATTGTACACATTCAGTAAACCTTTTGTTTCTTAGAAATATTATTTTCAAGCTTCACTTCTTTATTCTTTTTTTTTTTCTTTCCTGTTCGCCACTTTCTGAGGTTTTTACCTTGTTTGCATGCGCCCAAGAACTGAAAGCGTACTTCTGTATGTGAGATAGGTATTACATTCGTTGAAACTTTCCTGGGTCTCCATTTCGAGGTTATTTTTGTTTTGCATATTTGTTAATGAACTTTTCAGATTCCCTATTGACCTATTTTCTGTTCACTGATACATGTTCCTTGAGGTTTACTTACTTTCCCTAATAAGCTGATTATGGATGAAGGTATATTTCCAATATATTTTTTTTTAACTGCTCCTTTATTGAAAAAGTTGCAATCCTTATCTGTCAGCCTTTGCTTACTAGTGTTTTCCTTTAAATCAGTTCCAATTTGTTTGAATTAGCTTATTATAAATGATGAAACATCAAAAGCAGCTCAAAAAAACTCAGTAGTTTTTCATTCAACAAATTAATTGCATTCAGATAGTTGTGCCTAAGGAAGGTAGGTACCTATTTTTGGGGCCATGATGGCAAATTCTTGAGAAATCACTGGCTAGGACAGTTGTTTATCAGTCCCCTTGTGGAGGTAGGCAGCATGAACCCCTACAAAATTGCTGGAGAACCTGAAATTGTTACTTCATTTGTCCTTTATGACCTGATCTCTTGGGTGCTGCATCTCCCACTTACGTGGTTTTTGTGACTTCAGTTTTATGCTATGCTTTCAGTAGATGCTTTTCCTGAGATTAGATCTGATTGTTCTAGGAAATGTTTGCCATTATTCTCTTATTTGCCGATGTCAGTGCCTCAGTTTTCAAAAAGATGAATAGACCATAGATTTCTGAATTTAAAGCATTGAAAGGAAATGCAAAAAGTGGAACTTTATTAGATAAGTTAATTGTTCACTTTAAAACTAACCTATCAATTGCTGTGCAGAAGAACGGAAAGAAATGTAATGTAGATATTATCATCATAAACTATACACTAAACCCTGCCCCCTTTTCGCTCATTTGTAGAAAAAAACATGTGAGGTATTTCTGACGTAAGAACTAGGTGAACATAGCAGAAGTTGGGGAGAGCTGAATGGAAGGTTTATTATCGCTTTGCCTTCCTTTTAGTTTGATGGAATGGAAATGTGTCAAGTTAGGGCCATCTTGATGCTACCACGTTTCTATTAATTACCTAGAGTTTTGGATTTCAGCCTTCACTTAATTTTGAGAGTAACAGGACAAAGACTGAGCAAACACACAAAAAATCCTAACTCTACTTACACCCAAGCTAAAATAGAAGTCCACACTCAAGTGGTTAATATTGACAGAGCAGTTTGACAATAAATATGACCCAGGTTAATGAAACAACAATCTCAGCAAAATAGTTTGAAAAGCAGCCCATGCTCATAGGCATGTGCATCGCTGCTTTGTACAGAATTAAATTAAGATAGGTATTAGATTAGTGTCACAGGAAAACATGAAATCAGCTGCAAGACCCTTCATATGTCACCTTTGTATATGCATACATGTTAATGGAAGTCAGACCCAAAGGCACCTTGACATCAGTAGAAAGACTTTCTTGCTTCACTAAGCTTTTGCAAAAACAGCGCAATTTCTCTTCAGCTGTCTTTGATCTCCCACTTCAACAACAACGAGGAAGGCATGTCTCTTTTTCCTTCTGGGTAGTCCAGGCTGGCACCTTGAATCTCCCATGCATCCAATGGCAGAAATGCTTGAGTTTTTAAGTATAACCTACTTAAAATGTGGCCTAAGGCAGAAAGAAAACTGTTAAAGAAAATATTTTAATCTTTTTAAAAATTATGCTATATTTGGTTTACAGTGCCAGGGCTGTAGGTGTGCATGAACTTGGAAATTACTAATAAATCAGAAAACAGCTTAGTTTTCAGGAAGCAGCAGGTGTGCAGGCCAAGGCCACTTGAATACAGGGGGATGCCAAACTGCAGCAAAAATAATGTATTTAACTGAAAACCTGCCATATTACTTGTATAAATGACTTCATTTATTTATATAAATGATGTAGGATTATACCACTGTATAAAAGTAATTGCTATCTATTTCCAGCTTCATATAACATTTAATTGAGGTGTATGTAGTTCATCATTAATTTGGAAAGCAAGAGATTGACTTTCCAGTCATGAAATATATGTGGTAAAGGAGACTGATCCTGTAGAAAATGACAGAGATGTAGTAGATAGATGTCTCCTTAAAGAATAGTGTATGTAAGCAGAATTCAAAGAAAAGCATGTAATTAATGGAGAGGAGAGATAAATTTACAGTCCTGTCATGTGATTGAGTGTACAAAGCTAACTCCCCAAAAATAGTCTCTTATTCTCTTCTCCCCCAGACAGTTCCTTTTTTAGTTCTCTTGTGGAAGGCTTGGCAAAGGGAAGAAGAAGCTGAGCTGCTACCAATGTCTCGTTGCACAGAAATCAAAATTGTCATTTCCAGCTGTCCGTTCAGCTTCGAGTGACTTTGCATTTTAGCAGAAATTGAGGCAATTGTTAACTCACTACATTATTTTCCTTTGCAAACATGGACCAAAATTAAATCTCATTTTAAAACCTGTGGTCTAATTTTATCCTGTTTTGCATATAATTTTTTCTGGAGGAATAAAGCTGGTCTTGAGTTCCTATTCTTACCTTATGCCTGTTAATATTTTTTAATGTACTTTATGCCAAATAGGAAGAAGTGACTGCATTTAAACTAATCTTTTGGATTGCTTTATTAGCAGTTGGTTTGTAAGAACAGACTTCCTTATATAGGAAAGAAGCTGATGGTAGTGGGAGAATTCGTACCTTAACAGATTGTCAGGTTTGGGGGATATAAATTTACATGTTTTTCTAAAAAAAATAAATCATTGTGCACTGTCCTAGTGGTAGAAAATGAGGATCATTTATTGTTGGAGAAAGCTAACAATCGATCAAAAATCTTGAAAGACAGAAGCTGCTTATCATTTCTCCAAATGCCTTTCTAGCACAGTCACCTGAAGTTCCTAACTTTAATAAGTAATTTATAGCCAGTAAAAGATTTCCTAAAATTATCAATGCTAGCAATAAGCAAAGAAGTAAAGGGCTTTTGCACGAAGCTAGAATTACTAGTTAGTTGATAATTCTGCAGTGTCCCTGTAATCACAGTTTTACAGATTTGGAGAGAGTCCTATACGAAAAAAAAAAAAGTCCTATAAAATGGCCAGGGTAAAATGTCAGAGCTCTTCTAGTTCAGAACAGTTAATTGTAACTTCACCAGCACATGGAACTACAAACATATGCTGCATTAAAAAGAGAGAAATACAGAAGTTAGTCATGTTCAGACAAGACATTTAAATAAAAGCTCTTCCAAAGATTTGGACAAGATACTAGAATCATTGAACAATGTATGAAGGTAATAATACTCCTTTTAGGTCCTAATTTTGGTTTTCGTATAATTACTGGCAATTATGAAGCCTCTCAACCAACATCTCATAAAACATCATTTTTCCAGATAGATGAAATATTGAGGGAGAATTCCTGTCAATGACAAAATACATTAACCATGCACAGCTAATCATTTCTGTCATGGCAAATGTGAACATATCGATTTCTGAAATACACAGGCTATTGGGAGCACAGAAATCAATTTTAAACCTAGACAAGACAGAGCTGAGGTTGATAGGAAAGGGAAGAATTTCAAAGGCTTTCCTGTTTTGGGAGAGCTAAATCAGTTTGCAACATTCAGGCCTTTTTGAACTCCTTTTTTGTTGTTGTTCCTGAAGTTGGCCCTAAGTTGGTCTATCTTAGGCACATCCTTGTTCATGAGAAGCCCTTAATGTAGTAGGAATCCTGCGTATTTCAAATTATTTCGTTGAAGTGTAAAACTACACAGAAGTGTGAATCCAAGTAGATTAGCAAGAGATCACCACAAATGGAACATTACTTTCTGTGTTAGCTTCAAATTGAATTTACAGGTCTGTTTTGTAGATCATTAAGTGCCTTCCTCAGATTGGTTGTTCTTCTCTACCTCCAAGTTATCTTATTGCCCTTTTGATTTATGTTGTCCCATAATGGCTGTATTCCATTGGTCAAACTGGTAACAAGTCAAAATGACTTGTACTAGTACTACAAAAAGACTTGTACTAGATTTATGCTATGAAACATTGTGAGAACTTGTCTTGTTCAGACCTAACTGTAAAACTCTCGAGTGTTTCTCATTTCTCTCATCCTTGCAGCCAACACTTTCAGCTAAGAACTCTTTCCTGTGTACTTGGAAGGAAGAAATCATGATGTATGTAATCATATTGTTTTACTTTTTTAATATGCATAGCTACTCGAAATCTAAGCTGAAAGATGGCACAAAAGAACACAGATGCAATAAAAGTCCTGGATTTTTTATTTTTTTTTCAGAAGTATGTTTTATAGCCTGCCAAATACTGTATTTGTCTCTGGTCATTTGTGATTATCTCAGATTGTACATCCTTACAGGCATTTTTTGCCCTCGTAAGGGGAAGGACTACATGAATCAAGCGTTCCTACTGAAAATTCCTGTGCCTGTTTAATTGATTTGTTATTGATCCACAGCATAGTCTAATGTAAAATGCTGGTCCTGCTAAATGCACTAAAAGGGGAGATCATATGCCTCCCACCTAACAGCTCATGTTTTGTATTTCTGGGATGGCTGCCATGCCAGGAACACCTTTCTGTACACTGGCATGGAGTACTTGAGTCACAGAGGCATGTTCTTTGCAGTAGATTTGAACTTCTAATAACCATAATGAAGGAGTTGAAATTACTTTACCAGCAAGAATTTTCCTGTTCTGTGGGCAGGGATGCTTTGTTGAAATTTTTTTTTTTTAATAGGGAGGTTTTGGTGTTTTTTTCTGTGTATGCTTTGTGTTAGCTTCAGTAATAGTGGGTTTGGAATTTTTTTTCAATTCACTGGTAGAAAATACAGACCATGATAGTAAAATATTTAAGGAATGGTGGCAAAAACCTTGGAAGTTACACTGCTGATACTGGTTCTTCAGTAGTCTCTCTTTATAAAAAATGTTTTCTAAATGGTATTGCATTCAAGTGTGAGTTTCATTAACAACAAAGCCAGCATTAAATATAAAGTAGATGGGCAGATATCATACCTGATTAGAATGGTTAAAAATTCCAGAAGGTGTTCATTTTAGTTTTACTGCCATATCACCAAAATATGTTTTTTGAAAAATGACACTCTCGCTTTCAGCTTAGTTTCTTGTTCGGTTTTGGCATCTTTTTGTGCCTCTGTAGACCTCAGGTTTATTTTCTGAAATACATCATTCTGTAATCTTGTCCAAGTTGAGCTTTCTGTGAGCTGTATAGCATTTTGACTTCTTTTTTTTTTCCTTTATTGTTTTGTGACAATTTCACATTAATTCTTACTGGCTATTTTTATTGCTTCTTCATTAATTGTAAATGCAGGCTGCATTATAGTTTGTTTAATTCTGTCTAACCTTCCTCTTCTGCATCCTTTTTGGTCCTTTCAGCTTTACGCAGCATTTCCTACCGCTTTTAAAATTTCCTTTACTGAATTCCTGTGTGTATGTTATTGCCGCAAGTTGCCTTTCATTGTGGTCCTTACTAGTTAGATCTTTCCTAGTCCCTTATCTCAAATTGCATCCTTTCTAACATTTTGTTTATCATTAAATCTAGAATTTCTGGTGACCTTTCAAATGTTCTTTTTAACATATTGGAGTAGGTGGATATTTGAAAGGGAAGTGCTTTATAGTTGCACGCTTGCTATTCCTACTAATTAATGATAAATGCCCTCTAGTTTTATTATATCTGATTAAAAAGCAAAAGACAATGGATTTATTAACTGTTACAACCCCACTAAGCCATGGTATTGTAGCCAAAACAATAAAAAGCAAAAAGCCCAAAAGACTAAATAATAGTGTGTTACTTGGGCCTTGCTGCCTGAGTATTATCTGCCTGAAAAATGTAAAATCCCACATCGGTATAACTAGCATAGGCTGCTTAATGGGCGCTCCATGTTTTTTCACTAGAGAATATGAGTTGTGATCTGACAAAGCATGTGCTTAACATTGAGCAAGAAAGGATTACTCATATGCTGCAGAGCATTAACAAGTCACTTTCTCCTCACAGCGCAATCAAGTTGAAGACTTGACTAGAGAAAGACTAGATTTAAAACAAGGTGAACCCTTATTCTCCAGAAAAACAAGGGCGAATTCAGCTGTCTAAGCACAATGAAAACTATTGTAAAAACCTGACTGGTGCTCACTCTACTTCGTTTATGAAGGCAGAGTATATTTCTCATCTAAAAAATTACAATATGTGATAGTATTGAAACAAATGGTTTAAAGCAGAGGTCCAAAGTTTCTACTGCTCTTCTGCTTTCAGGTTTCAGCTTTCAAGATGATCAGCTTATTAAAATGTGGAGTGAGTTGGAAATATATCAGAAGACAGAAGTCAGTACTTTGTCAGGATGTCACTCTGAAACTTTTTCAAGAGAGTTTCCAATATACAGCACTATAGAATTGCATTGTTTTGGTCTTTTTAAAAAACTATGCAATTTATTATTCTATTTAAAACTCAACAATGTGGTGATATTTTGAAATAAAACCTGGGCAAACAAACCCTTGGCTGTCTGATAGTATAGCATGTCCATTTCCACTCAGGAAACAGTTATTAGGTAGATGTTTTACATTTGTTGTAGTGTATGTGCATAGTGGTTGGATCCACTGTGGTGGATTCTACAGGAATATTTCTCATCCTGTGAAGTTTACTGTGGTTTGGTTTGACCTCTTCATTGGCATGCAACTAATTTCCTTGCTGCAGAGCCTGAGGAAAAAACCTTGGCTGGTTTTCCTGCTAGTGTGCCTCAAGACAAAAACAGTAATAGTCAAGGCTAAATCTAAAACTTTGATTTCTTTTATCAAATGTTTTCTAAGGAGAGGATGGTGTCCACAGGCTGAGAAGGACAAGAAGGTGAGGTGGAAGGGCTGGGAAAGGTGAAGCAATAATGTGTCTTCTCTGATCATAATGTAGTCAGTTCTAATGAAATCATCTCAACTTTCCCCTCCTTCAAAAGTTAGATTTAATAGCAAAAAGCTTTTGCCAGTGTTCACTAAAGATGTGATGCCCAAAGGGTAGTGTGCCAAGGTGAGAATGCACTCTCTGTGGATCCTGTAGTAGTACTCTTTCATAGAGTGTGCTCTTGATCACTGCATCCTTTTCAACTTCTGTCTAAGCTGGGATTTGGAGTCTCGTGAACTTACCACAGAAAGTCCTGGCACTGGACACTGTCAGTCATCCCCTGCTCCTTTCTTCTACCGTTAGCACTTTTAAGTCATCCCTGGTTGAGGTGGCCTAAGCAAAGCTAGGCTTTTTTGATCCAGGTCCAAGCTTGGGAAAATTTTGCCTCTCAGTTTGGTCTTGGAGCATCAGGTCACTGGCAGACCCACTTCTGAACTCTTCTTGGACTATTCAAATTGTCTAAATAGGGCAGAGGTAGGGCTGAGGGAAGCAGTCCTCCCTGATGATCAGGAAAAACTGAATAATCTGGAATGCTTCTGAGTTGAGTCCCACTCTTGCTGTTCTATAGGATTTATTTTTTTTAAATCCTTTACTAATCCAGTTTGAGATGGTATGGCAAAAATATGGATAAAGTGGCTTCTGAAGCTATATATTGTTGTATATGTTGTATACATCTTTGTTTTTTCTCCAGGCTGACAACGCCTCTTGTTGTTATTCAAGCAACTGTTATTTAGGACAGAAACTTCACTGTATAACTGAGTATATTTTTTAATTTCCCTTTCATGTAGACGCCTGCTGTCTCTGAAATTAAAATGTCAGTACCAGCCCTCAGTCAGACTGCATCTTCCATTCCTTACTCAGCTGCACTTCTGTTGTTTTTCCTCCATACTAAAAACACTTGGTTTTAAAGCAGAGACCTTTCAGTCCTGTTAAATTTTACACCCGCTGACTCACATAGAACATGCAGTTGTTATGGAAATAATTGTTCATTAAGAGTAATCTTTCTGTTGAGTTAGTGAAGTAATTTGATTCCAGCATTCTGATCATAATTCACTACCTGTGTTTTCTAACCAGCTTTGTGCTGTGTCATGGTTTAGGGTCAGGGTGGCCCCTTAGACCTATAACAGATGCCCTCTGTTAACCCCCCTCCTTCCCCAAAGGGAAGGAGAAAGGGAATAAGGGAGAGAGACTGAGCCATTAGAAAAGGAAACTAGAACAGCTTGAATGAAAATGAAATTAATAATTATAAAAAATGGAATATATACAAATATATATACAAGACCAGTATGGAACCCAACCCCCCTGATGGTAATTACATCACCATCACCACTGATGCTGTGGAGCAG
>WUAM01000119.1:8106810-8131252 GCA_024336885.1 Actenoides hombroni
TTTCATCCTGCTTTTAACCAATTTGAATGCCAACAGAGGCTGGTGGCTGTGCCTGGGCTACGTGGGGTGCAGCCTCAGCTAATGAAATACTCAATGCACAGAAAAATAGAGATGGAAAAGGGAAGGTGATAAGCTTAGATGTGAATAAAACCCCAAAAAAAACCCTTGGAGTATAATAAGATATAGTGTTAGAAATTCAAAAGCTGTTGGTATGCAAAGGTTAAAGGAGGAGAGCTATGAAGAGTGAGGTCTGTTCATCTCCACACAGTCGTAAGCCCTGCTATTTTCTTCAGTAACTTCCAGCTGAAACTTTGTCACCTGCCATGTCACACTGCTAGAAATCCTTGTATCTGCATTAGAAGTTCAGTTGCTATATTGTACCACGGACCGTAGCTCAAGAGTCACTATGCATTTTAGTTTGAAATGCAGCACACTGTATGCCCGCTTTCTGAAGGCTGATTGCAATTTTTATAATAGAGCTTTTATATATATGATGTTTGCATTTGGCCCGGAACAAAGGGCAGTGGAATTTGTGTTAATCTGCTGATCTTAGGTTTCCCTATCACATACATCAAGGTGCCTTCACAAAGCAGCACATGCACAGTGATTGTATTAATTATTTTTTTTTTTAGATTTCAGAACTTAAACATGAAAATGCCTTGAGCAAGTAGCCTGTAAGGAATGCTCTGGCATTAGAAAAATATTGTTCCATTAATACAGGTCTGTTACTCCAGGATCTGTACTGAATAAACCCAAGATTACTGCTGGGAGTCACATAACACTGGACTTGTAGCATTGCCTGTACTTAAATAATACTGTTTGCTTTAAACCCATGTCTCCTAGAATTATATTTATTGTCACGTTCACTTTTTAAAGAAAAAATTATTTTCTTCATGGCTGAGAAGATTTAAAAAGCATATTGCAAGTGCCTTCTGAATAAAGGACGAAATAAAACATTCCCTACTCTGAAGACTGATAGGGGATCACATCAGTCTTGGGAACACACTGATGAGTCTTTGATGTTTGGGTTGGGCAACTTGATTCAGATGACACATATAGAGTTAGCGCAGAGCCCTGTCTGGATTATAGCCATTGTATCCACTTGCTTGTTCTAGCATCTCTGACAATTTTCCCTGGGTTTGCATTTTGTCCTACAGGCCTTCTAATAGAAGATTACAGAGTAATATGTATATAATAATTCCATATCATTGACAACAGTATCACTATTTATATTATGGACTGCTCAGGATGTATATAACATTCTTGCACAGTGATATTAATCTCTTTTCACAAGTTTGTTTAGTACTTCAAAATCTGAGATGGTTTGGCTCAACCCCGTAGGTAACAGCTGTTCATGCTGGTCTTTTCCTACTTCAGTTAGCTTTTAGTTCTTCACAGAAATGACTACAACAGTAAAAGACTTTATCTGTATAAAACTGCTATGTACTATTTTGAGCTTATTTGCCTTTGTGTAAGCAATTGAGTTACATTTAACTACTACTCAGGGAATGTAGCTTCTTCAAGTGCAAAAAGCGTCAAACTTTTATGGTGTAATAAATCATGCATTAGCCAGAATCAGGTTGCTTTTTAATTCCCAGAAAAAGTCCTTATGGAATGCTGTCTCTCATATAATTAATGGGGTCTTTTTTCTTGCTATTAAATACTTGAGATTTTCAAATTAAAAACAAGTACTTAGAGAATGCTAGGACATCTGTGTATTTTAACTTAGGATTGTTTTGAAAATAACACACAAACATCTCAACTTTTTTCTCTTTTTTTTTTTTGAGAGTGACAAGTACCATTTCACCACCTGTGCCAAACAGACTTCATTAGCTCTGGGTATTAGCCTGTGTTCTGTTATCACTGGTCATAACAGTATGATTAAGTGGGAGCTTGGAAGCACTAGAGGATTTTAGAGGATTCTTTGTTGGCAAGGTCTGTGAGCAGCTCACGCAGATACGGAACCACACTGACTGAATTGTCTCACTGTATGTTTCCTTACAAAACACTGTCCTGTAATACCTGCTTTCAAAAAGACTTTTTAATTTGAGAGAGCAAGTTCTCTCTGATGTAGAAGATAAAGGGACCTAAAGTATTTTACATTTGCATTCCAGCTGGTCTGCAAATAGATTAAGAAAGTGTCTCACTCTTTTGTGCTATAACATTAACAGTCATGTCGTCTTATCACTGCTGCTAATTATTATTTATTATTAATGCAACTTTGCAGAAGTGAATTATTACTGCCTCATTATTTTATGTTAAATTCTGTGGGATGTCATGTTCATCTCAAATTGTCAGTTTCTGGAGCCATTTGATCAGAATCTGAGTCAGATAAGTCCTAGTGTTGAATGCCTTGTATGATAAAATATCTGGATTTGTGGATGAGAGGCGAGCAGTGGATACCTTCTACCTCAGCACCAGCAGGCTTTTGACACTGTTTCCCTCAGTATTGGTATATTCAAGTTACAATGCTGCAGTCTGGATGGGTGGACAACTAGATGGGCAAATAACTGTTATGACCGAGCACAGAGGGTAGTAGTTAAAGGATAGTTTTCAAGCTGGCAGCTGGTAACAAATGTTGTACCTTGGGGGTCTATACCTTTTTACAGTCTTTATCAGTGAGGCAACATCAAGTTTGCAAATGACACCAACTGGGAGGACCCATTGATGTTTTCAAGGACAGAGCTGCCCTCCAGGGGAACCAAGACAAAGCGAGGGGAATTGACCAGTAGAAACCCGACAAAATGTAACTAGGATGAGCACTGGAGTTCTCACTTGGAAAGGAAGAACACCCTACAATGACAGAGGTTTGGGGGCAGCTTGGCAGAAAAAGACCTGGAGGTCTTGGTAGCCAGCAGGCTGCACATGGACCAGCCATGTGCCTTGACAGCTAGGAAAGCCAGCGGTATGCCAAGTTAAATAAATAAGACCATAGCCCATAGATGAGGGAAGTGATTTATATTTCTCTATTCAGCACTCCTAAAACATCTATAACACCCTGTCTAATTTTTTTCCCTACTCCCGGTGCAAGGAAGACAGTTAGAAATTGAGTTAAGTTCAGGGGAAGGCTACAAAGGTTGTTGATGGCTGGAGCACCAGGAGACACTGATGGGAGTGGGGCTTGTTGAGGCTGGAAATGGTGAGGCATTGGTGGGATCTAACAACAGTCTTCTAGTGCTAGTAAGAAGGTTGTTAAGGAGTTGGAGCTGGGCTCTTCACAGTGGTGCATGGCAGGAGGACAAAAGGCGATGGGTGTAAGTGGAAATGCCAAAGTTTCAGAGTGGACATAGGTCCCATGTAGACAGTCAGACGTGGGACAGTTTACCCAGAGAGGTTGTACAGCCTCCATCCTTGGCATTTTAAAGACAAAAGTGAATAAAGCCCTGAGCAATCTAGTCTAACAGCTGACCCTGCTTTCAGCAGGAGGTTGCACAAGAGCTTTCCTGAGGTATTCTTCAATTATGGTATTAAAGAAAAGTAAAATATAAATGAAAAAAAATTTAAACATTTTAATCTTTGTCCATTTGCTGTGTACTTTCAAGGTGTTTATCAGCTATGCATTTTTGTTGATGGAGGACTGGTTGCAAAAGGTTGTATCCAAAGAACCTGTTTCCTTACTGATGCTTTAAGTAAGAGTGATTTCTTTAGGTTTATATTTTAGGTGCATATGAAGATGGTTTCCATGTTCTCAATATAGTCACATACATATGTGAGCAAATATCCTTTTGCTATTTGGCAGGCAAAAATTGGGACTTGACGGCAGCTTTGAATGATTATGAGCAGCTCCGGCAGGTACACACGGCCAACCTACCACAAGTGTTCAATGAGGGCAAATACTACAAGCAGCAGGAGCCAGAGCAGCCTCCCCAGGTGACTAAGGCTGAGCGGCCCTGCCTGCAAAGGCAAGATGACATTGCTCAAGGTAAGAGCTCTTCTCCAGGGTTTCTGAGGACCAGCAGCTTTCTAGCTTGTCTGCTTGTAAACTGTGCTTGTCTGCAGGGAGTTGGAAATTGTTTGCCATCAGCCTGTGAACTGTGAAGGGATTCACAGAGGTGTCGCTGGACCTCATGTTTCATATGTTTCTGTTGTCATCAGCTTTGCCTCAGTTCTACAAATATTTTATTTTTTTTTAAATGTGTGATTAAAGTACAAAAATATGTTGTTCCTCGGCAGTCCTGTGGTACATATAAAAGGAATTCATTAAGAGGGTGTCACAGACCACTGTTGTATGTGGATTTCTATTCTAATTGAGACCAAAAAAAGGTTTAAAACAATCCATATTTCGATCTTCGCATTCCTACTCTCAGTGTGTGGTTAGGATGTATGGACTCTATCAATAACAGTCAGCTTTAAAGTGTTGTTGTTTCATGTTCTCGTTCCACAGAAGAAAGGACAACCTCGTATCCCCCACTAAATAGAAAGTGAAACCTTAAGAAAAATGAGTCAGCTACCTCTGTCAGTTGATTTTCTGTACAGGATGATAAACATTAGAGTTTACTTTTTTGTTTGCAGACCTCTTACAGGTTTTACTTCAGATCTCTGTCTCTCTCAGACTGTTGGAATGCGGGTGTTATTTTTAATATAAGCTTATCAAGACACTGTCATTTGTACCAAAATACATCTGCAGGTCTGACAGCTTGTCATGTAGGGAGGCAATAACGCTAAATTGGTGATGGCTTTCTATGCAATTGTTAAAAGGAAGAGAAAGTCTTCCCTTCTCCTGCTGGCTCATCCCTCGTATTAAACAGGAAACGGCATCAGTATGTAGGAGTGTCAGCAAAGCTTTTTTAGTATTGATAACTTCCACTGGTAGAAAAGGAACTCTAGAGCTGCTTAACAGCACTGAATACAAACAAGGGAGGAAGAGCAGCACACTGTAGCTGATAAAACTGTGTCCCTTCATCCTCATTAGGATATAGCTCACTTTAGAATTCCATGTTATTAAACTGAACAGTTTACACTGAAATGGCCATTTGATACTTTAGTGGGGGGCAGTAGGTCAGGTGGGGTAAGTCTGGCTTGAAATGCCTGGCCTTGGCAGTAACACTTAGCTACCAATTCCATGCATAACTGACACGTTCATGATCAGAGAGCTATCTCTGGTGGTAATGGGAGACTGGAGTGTGGAGCAGAGAAGGCAAAGGAGGGTCTTGTTATGGACCGACTACCTGGAGTGGAGGATGCAGCCAACAGGTGAGGGCTGGACTGTGGTGGGAAGGGGTGATGGAGTGGTAGCAAGAGGATGTCAGACGAAGATGATATCCTATACTTTAGCTCCGTTGTTTAAAAGTGATTTAGCTGAAATGTACGGGGAGAAGAAATGGAAGAAATTTAAGAGAATGGAAATGTAATCAAACCATCTGCCCCCCAGCTTAAGATATTTAAGGGAGTGCAATTTAGCTCTTAAAATTAGAAAAACTTGGATGCATTAGAGAAACAGAAGTTCACAAACTGCAAGAAAATTAATTTTTAATAACCATCACTCAGTTTGAGATGTTTTAAAAACAGTATTAGCCTAAGTGACAAGTTGCACTTAAATAACCTTCTTTGTTAATTTCTGAAGGCACAGAAGTATGGGAACTTCTTTTATTTTAATATAGCTTTGTACCTATTTGAAGGTTGATCACTAAAGGCTAGTTTATGATAGTATTTATGAAGCTACAGCGTTGAAGTTGCACCAAACAATTTTTTACAAAAACTTACAGTATGATAAGGTACTCATTTATAAAGAAAATCAGTGAAAATATATCTCAGTTAACATTATGTGAATTCCACCAGGAAGCTTTCTGCATATTCAAAAATGTAAGGAACTGCATAATCCTGATGTCAGCTCACTCATAAAATTCAGTGACATACTCGGGAGACTTTCTAGTACTAAAATAATCCCCATTACAACGGATGGCTAAAAAAGAGTGCAACTCAGCAGAAGACCTGAGGTCAGTCTCTTTGAAGCGCAGAAAGGCACTAGTTCCAAGGAGTGCCGCTTCTCAGATGTAGCAAGAAACTTTATGCTGCATGTTAAACATCAATGAGAGAAGACTAGTAACATTTGATGAACATAAAATTTAAGCAGCTACAAAACATTCATTTCAGTTTTAAAAAATATAAACAGGAGTGCAGGGCAAAAGCTAGAGAGATCAGTTTGGACTGAATGAATCATGAATGAAGCACTTGAAGAGTATTTTTGTTACCCATTTGCAGATACCAGAACTGAGGCCATGCAGTAAACTGTAATGACAGTGGTATTTTGTCCCTTTCGTAACATTCAAATGCTTATTAGAAAATATTGTCTCAAACTTGTTTTAATAAAATAATGCATTCTTTTGTACCAGACTTGTTAATATCCATAAATCTTTTTGAACTTGGATCAGGACTTTTTAAAACACCTATGCATAAAAACTGAGTTTTTCTTAAATTCAGCATAATGATGTTAAAATTGCTTTGAGTGATTGTTGAATGCTGGATTTTTTTATTCACAAGAAGTCAGCTTAAGAGTTCAAAACATTAATTATCTTCTGTCTGCCAGTAAATGTTTCTTCCAATGCATCTTTGGAAACTTGAGATACTTTAACATTTTTTTTATAGAAATACTTGTATTTCACATATTATTACTATTACTGTTTATTTTGCTAGAAGGAGAGTGAAGTTCCTACGACTTGCCGTAGGGATCTATAGTAAGAGCTAAGCACTCTTTTACGGTAGGGAAATAACCCCAAAAAGGGAAGCAAAGAAGATAAGGAATAAATTCCTGAGTGAAATGGACGGGCATTCAACAGACTTGTCTTTTAAGTAGTCATACCAGGCTATAACATTCTTTGGTTTCTCTACAGAAAAGCGTCTTTCCAGGGGTATTTCTCATGCCAGCTCAGCCATAGTCTCCCTTGCTCGATCACATGTAGCAAATGAGTGCAGCAATGAACAGTTTCCTTTGGAGATGCCCATCTACACATTCCA
Organism: Actenoides hombroni; assembly: GCA_024336885.1. Lineage (NCBI taxonomy): Eukaryota > Metazoa > Chordata > Aves > Coraciiformes > Alcedinidae > Actenoides > Actenoides hombroni. The sequence goes on from WUAM01000119.1 coordinate 8,113,765, forward strand.
GCTACCAGACCTTAGTGTCTACAGTGAAGATTTCAGAAGTTTCATTGAACGAGACTTAATTGAGCAGGCAACAATGGTTGCTTTGGAGCAAGCAGGTGGGTAAATACTTCAGATGTCAGCAGCTGGGCAATCTGACATTTCAGTCGACATTTCTAATCATGCATCATTTCTGGAGCTTGTGCATCCTGCATGGGAAATAAATGCCAGAGAGAGAAAAAGCAATTACTGTGCTCTTTGTAAAATGACACATAGCCTGATACTCTATTTCTTTTAAAATGTTGTAGAGAAAACTGTCAAATTACTTAATAAAACAAAAGAGGTTGAGGGAGGGAGGAAAGGAGGACTGGTGCAGAAGTCATGTAATAGAGAAAGACGTGAGTTTGGATGATTGGAGAGGATCGATACTTCCATTTCTTGTGAGGAAATTACATTGCAATGACTAACAAAAGAAACAGTTTCAACTTCTGTTGCAGCTTTTTAAAATATGTATTTTATGCATTAATTTGTAATAAGAAACTAAATAATTTTGAAGTAATAGTTCATTATTGCTATGAAAAAAAAGGAAGAAATTTAAAACTAATTTTACTTTGCATTTATTAGTAGTTTAAAGGTTTAAGTCAGTTTTGAAAGATAGGGAGAAATGTATTTATAATTTGTGTCTGTGCCTCATGAAATAGCAAATGTGTTAATGAACCACAAAGTGAACACATCCTTATAGTGAAATGTCTAACTATGGTGGTGTAAAGAAGTTACAAAATCAAATTTCATGGCTGCCTGGGGAGTGTCAAATTACTTTTTTTTTCTGTTGATTGGTATACTGGCTTGTGTAACACTATGTAGTCATCTGAGAGTTCATTCTTAAAACTCGGTGCGTGGTCGTACTGTGTGTGTTCAAACTGGTAAACTGTTGCTTGTTATTAGTCAGGGCACTGCATCATAGTTTTTAGGCAGGACTTCTACTAATCTGGTGTCTTAGCATGTATTGTCTTATGCTTATTTTTTGGCTTTGGAATTTGAAAAGCAAGACATACTTAGGTAATAGCATCAAACAGGTAATACTTAAGGAAAAAAATAAAATTTGAACCCACACAGGATTCAAAAGGCCTTTTTTTTTTTTTTTTTTTTTTTTTTTTAGTGTGTGCATGTGGGGGGGAAGGCGTTATGAAATAATGCAAGAATGCTACCAGTAAACTATGAAGTCTGAAAACCGACAGTCATCTATCAAGAAAATACATATAGTCTCTCTAGGAACCAGCTAACACAGAAAGGATAGGAAAGAAAACCAGGATGGCTCTTCCTCTGGCAAATCTGCCAAACACTTCAAATTCCATAGGGCTGTCAGAAAATACCTTGCTACAATACCATAGCTGACCTACCCACTTCAGTGGAATTACAGATTTTAGAGTCTTTTGATGCAAGAGTACAAGCTAGCGGATCACAGTGGTTTACTGACCTTAAGATTGGGGAATATGTGAATTTAGAGCTGACATCATGCAATTCAAACAGAGCTAGCTGTCTTTGAACTTGAAATAGGGTTATAGAAACTACTGAATTGGCTGCCTCTTAGCGTTTATTCTTCTCTCCATGTTACTTTAATTAGGTCAGTAACGACTTGCGCTGGAAAAGTCCCTTCCTCCCTACAGCCTCTTGCATCCTGGAAAGGAGGCTGGTTTGACCATTTGAAGTGCATGTGGTTTTGATCACAGGTATTCTTGTAGCCCACATAGACTTAGTTTCCTTATGTGAGCATTTCATTCACATAAACTGGAGCTTCCTGGGGAAACAGTTCTTCAGTTCAAGTAAGCTAAATAGATCAGGGAATATTTAAGGCATGTAAGACTTCATGTAAACTGATCTGTTGTCTCTATTTAAGACATAAAGATACTAGTTTTTCTTTCTTGTCTCTTTTAGACATACTGTTGTCTGAAACTAAGTGAATTATTAGGGAAATCACCTAACATTAGACCTTCTGTTATCTCCTACTAACAGATCCCAGTTCCCAGACTATGGTTTGGTCGATGACATAAAAAATTAAGGTGCATTCCCTGCAAAGGGCCTAAAATGTGTTTCAAAACAAATGCATGATGGACAGGAGCTTCTGCAGTTGAAGCTGGGGATATTGTTAAAGGAAAAGAGCTGTACTTGGGTTTCAGGGAATGAATTTCAAGAGAAAGGCAGGAGTGGGGCACGGGAGCTGATTAGGCAAAAGGAGGAGGAACTTTGTAAGGAACATAGAGCAGCTTACTACTCTCAAAACATAGATTACGTGAGCAAAATTGCTGTTAACAGACTGTTACACATGTCTGAAGTGGCTCCTATGAGCTGGATGTTTATAAAAGCCTGTGAGCTTTTTATAGTCTCTTTTTCTATGCTTTAGGCACTTGCTTCCATTACATCTATTTGTGAAGGTATGTTCACGTTGCATCCTGCCTGTACAGAAACTCAGCAAAATCCCTGATTTACTCAGAAATGCTATATGGGATTATAAAGGAAAGGCTCAGATAAAGGTGGTATGATTTACTCTCTCCTGCTGCAATGTATCCTCTACTCTGTGGGATTGTTTTCTGAATATTTCTTCCAGGGGATAGAATTCACCACATTCACAAAAGCATTTTGAGGTTTTTGTGCATTTTATAAACTCAGCTGTTCAGCGTTAGCTGAATTGGAATGAGGTCAGCTTGTAAGTAATGTGCAGACTGATCTCTGAGAGCTCTTGCAGTAATCAGTGTGGTTCTTTGATGGCGGATGGCTCAAATACCGATAGTATTAAATGAAGTCTGTGTGAAAGGATTTTTAGATGTCTAAATACTTTGCTGCAGCAAGGTTGACTTTCATTGTATACACATTCCTCCATGTGTCGTTCACGTGTAAGCTGACAAGAAGAGATATTATGAAAACTGCTGTTTCTGTACTGATGACTGAAATCATAGGACAGGTAGAAAAATGGCTGGTCTAAAATGATGGTTTTAATGAAAAGAACACAAGTTTTTATTGCAGTGCTGAAATATAATTCAATACAAAAATTAAACTGTATAAACTATCCAAAATATTGCTTTTCTACACTTTTCTTTCTGTGCTCAGGTTTGTGTTTTCTATGAAGCATTTTATACAGTGACAGGCAAAATAAACAGTAATACATAGTTATGTCTGGGTTTACACCCCAAAACCAAATCCACCAAGATTCAGGAAATATTTGATTTCAAATTGTTAAAAATTAAGCTTTATTAAATAAAAATTGGTGCCTTTCAGGCTATAGAAAGATTTTCTTATCCCAGGATTTTTAACAGAGTTTTCACACAGTACATGCAGGGTGCTGGGATAGAAACCATTATAGTTACAAGAGAATGGTATCAATTTCCTGATTTCCAAACTTTGCATGCTTGGGTAATTCAGCTCTAATATGAATGATAAATATTGTATCACAGAGTAGGATGAAATGAAATAATGCCATAGAAAATTGTCTCAGGTTATGAAAGAAACAAATGGAGAAAACCTGTGATACTGGATCTACAGTTACCTACAGATAACTGAATTCAGTAGGCCTAGCTATGTATTTCTGTGCCATGTTATTTTATGATCTTTGATTGACATTCTGGTCAGTAGCTTCTGTGACAGAGTTTGTGTTGCTTATGCGTGAGGCTAAAAGAGAAGCATTTACTGCATTGCTCAGTTTTACTTATTTCTACATGCACAGTTCAACATTCCATTTCAAGGACATCAGCAGATATGAATAGCCCTGCAGATGCTACTGCAAAGGTGATTTCATCATCTAGACTAAAAGTCCCTTGCTGTAGTGTCCCTTCCCCTGGCAGGGAGACTGGAACTAGATGATCTTATGGTCCCTTCCAACTCAAGCTATTCTATGATTCTGCAATACTGGTCTGTTAACGTTCCTTTTGAATTTGCAGCTGAAGTCTTAGGTCACATACAAAGAAAGGGTGATATTGTGTGCTTGTGTCTGCCTCTCTGATTGTGCGTTGCTAGATCATAGACCTGGATAGGACTTTTCATCTTGATCTAAAATAAAGATCCAATTTTCATGTACAAGAATATGTCTATATTAATTCTCAGAGTATTTTTGCTGTAAAACAGATCAATTTCTTGAAATTGTGTTTTTTAAGATTAAATAGACTTAGTGAGAAAGGTCAAGTAGGAGACCAGCAGAGGGAGGAAGAGAAATGGGTCTAATTTGTCCATAAATAGTCTCATCAAAGAAGACAGAAATAAGCCTGAGGCAAAACTATTTCCAGTTTTCATTTAAGCTCTGCTTTCCTATTGTTTCCCTAAAGGGATCCACTATAAATACTAGATTTGAAAAACAAAAACATATCACTTCTACTGTTATAATCTAATACGTTTATGCTAACTTTTAGTCAGCCATAAGCTTTGTAATGTTAACCAAGCCCATCAACATTTTTTGCATAATCTACTTGAAAGCAGATGACTTTTACAGAAACCTCCTGTTATTCAAAAGATTCATAAATACCAGACTTTGACATTTATTATCTACAAAGTAATACCACTCATCATTTCCTTAAGTCCCAAGGTCTATCTGGTTTAGGTCTTGTAACTATGCTTTAAGTAACACCTTGGTATAACTTATTACTCATATGATAGCACCAAAACATTCTGCAAAAAACAGGTGGCAAGTTATTATTTCACAGCCCACAGACACAGGAGTTGCTAAAAATGCAATTGTTATTTCAGATTTATCTCTCCCAAAGGCTGTCCTATAGTGCTTTAAATTAAACTTCGTTAATTTAGAACTGAATAAACGTAGTCTGATGTGTTGGGCATTTACAAACTAGGTGCTAAAATCATATGAGAATTGCCAGATGTGCTTAGTTATTGACCTGCTATGGATCTTTACCTTTACTCTCAGCGCGTACTGACTAATTGAAATTTAATTACATAGCTCTTAGTACCCAAAAAAAGTAATTGGGGGCACATGTTAAAAATAATTTTTTGCTTAATATGTATTACCTGCCTTTGCAAATAAACTTCAGTGTATTTTGTAATGAAAACATATGAATGGAGAAAAGCTTTTTCATTGCTTGAACTTCCGTTATGGGATTTAACCTTAAATGCAAGACTGGCTGTACAAATATAGATACTATTTCCTCTCAGCTTGCAAGTATAAAGGAACTGGGGGATAAAAATCTGCAGAAGAGGACAAACAAAGAAACAGAGTCAGCACTGGCTGCGTATTCCATTACTCATTCAATTGGCCATTACCCACAGATTTTCCCAAAGTCTTGGGAAATACACCAGCTCTACTCCTCCATGTTAATCATCTGCTCTTCCTTATCCCCAAAAATGTTGTACAATTAGTCACATTCTCTTTCTTTGTATTAGAGATGTTCACGTGACCATTTAGCCAAGATTTAACACTCCAGTAAGTTGCCATATGGCAACCTCTGTGACAGGAATTACATACTTCCAGTGTTGGCTTTGGCACTGATGCTCTTCATAGCTCTATTTGCTTCGCCTAGATCCATCAAACATCTGTCCTCTTGCCAAACTTTTTCATAATCTCGCTCTGGTTTATAATCTGTAAAACACGCTTCAGGTAGCAGTGACAGCTAAGTGGTTCTCTAAATGTTCTCAAAGGAAAAGCCACATGCTATCCTACACCTTGGGCTATTCGTTTGGTCTCATTTTAATTCTCTGGTGGTACAGCTGTTGATTTTAGTAGGTCTGGTAATGATTTACACTACAGTAACTGAGAGGAGAATTAGCTGTTGAAACAAGCCATCTGATTGAAACAATAGTACTTTGCTCAATAAACTTATCTAACAGTAACATATCTTGATTGACACATACATATTACTTTTGTCTTTTGAGATTCTTATTACTGCAATGTAATCTGCCATCTGTCTATGGGATGCCAATGTCATTCATGTTTGGGAACAGATGCCAAGGCTCATAACAGTATTTAGCCAATGAACGCCTTGGAAATCCATCTCTGCATGCAGCATATGAGATAAGAAGGTACAAATTAATTAAAGGTGCTCTCTTCTTATTCACAATATATTTAGAGAATAGTTAAAGTTTATCTGCTTCTTATTTCTAATCTTTTCAGTTTTCACTTCTGACATTACATATAAGTTTATTTGGCAGAAAGGATGTTCATGATTAACCTTCAACATTGCACGCCATCACTGTATGCCTGTACAGCATACACCTCCTGTTTTAGTATCCAGTCTGACATCTTAATAGTTATTTTCTTTTCAGGACGTCTAAATTGGTGGTCCACAGTGTGTACAAGCTGCAAACGTCTTCTTCCCTTGGCTACAACAGGTGATGGGAACTGCCTCTTGCATGCTGCATCTTTAGGTAAGGGAGAGTCTGTACACGAAACCTTCTGCCAGAAATATTTACCGCTTCTCTCTATCCCCAGCTAAAGCTCAAAAATACATGAGATGCAAAGACTTTCATTAAAAGCCTGGTTCTGGAGCAATATATTCTTCAAATTTCATTAAGTATTGTTTGCTTTAGGCATGCTTGAGGGAAGAAGATAAAAGTTTTCTCAGGTTATAAAAGTCTAATTGGAACAGTATCAAAAAACACCAGTATCATAAACACCAGTAATTTGCATTTGCCATACAGACCCCAACCTGATAGCTCTGGAACAGGCAAATTCCAGGTGCTTCTGTCCTCGTTGTGGGCAAGGAATTGCATTTATTCTTCGGCTTCTGTTAAAAAGTTCTTTTGCTGTCTTCACAAATGCAGTATCTGGGTTATCTCTGTTGGTTCCTTGTAGAGTTTAAGTATATAGGAAACAGAGTTTGGGGTGAATTAAAATAATTTCCAGTTGATTGATTAATTAATTACTAATACAAGATTTTTTTTTAAGACTTTCTTCAAACGAAGTAAATAGAAACCTGTAATGCTGAAAGTCTTTGCTATGCCTTCTATATCCTAATGTATTATAAGGAAACTTATTTTTTTGTTGCAGTTGTTAAAGTCCTCTACCAGTAGAACTCCAAAAGGTGGCTTTTTAAAAAACACTTCATTTTTTAATATTTTGAGGAAACTCTTCTTTTTGAAAGAAGAATTAAGAAAAGCATTTGCTGTTTCCAAGGATCCTGCACTTCATTTTAAATTAGGAGGAACTGTATATTATTTACAGTAAATGTTTGGAGTATTTTGTCTTGCAAAGTCTTAAATAAACATATTTAATACCAGTAGCTGACAATAGGGTAACTCAAATGCAGCCATGGACACATGTCTTGGTGAGAGCTCCGCTCTCTTTTGGTTTAGGTTATTATTCTCAGCTAAATGAAGATGTTTTATTATCTTAAAATGAGCTTGAAAGCCTGTGGCTGGTTGTATTTTTAGACTTCAGATCATCTTGAATGCTCGTCTCCATTTGACTGTTGAAGCCAAAGGAAATTTGCCATCATGCTGTGTAAGAGTTGGAGGCCTTTGGGTGTCGATATCATCTATGATTCACAAAAGTGCCTGCACTTGTCATTAGCATTCTTCTGTCTGCAAGCTCAGTTGGCAGCTACAACTGAAACCAACCTGTGCATTGCATATTCCATGGCTTGCAGCAAAGTTGAAGTTGCCTGTGAGCAAACACTGAATCAGCTCAAATCCTTAGTCATTTCTTAATCAAAATTTAAACTTTCTTAGAATTCCCTGATGAACAACAGTTCATTAACTTGTCTGTATTGACTGTTTCTTTAGGAAGCGTTAAAAATAATGAGTTATTTGCCAAGGAGGATGTTAAATAATGTATAAGCTATGCTTCTTTTGCTAATAAAGCAATATTAATTGTTTTACTACTTATTATTTCTTTTTCAGTATTTCTTTAAAACTGATGTAATCTTGTGGTACTTTAGGGATGTGGGGATTTCATGACCGGGACCTTGTTTTACGTAAAGCACTCTATACTATGATGAGAAGTGGAGCTGAAAGGGAGGCACTGAAAAGAAGATGGAGATGGCAACAGACCCAGCAGAATAAGGAGGTCTGTATGGCCTGAAGACAGTCTTGTTAATATCATTTAGTGTCAAAAGCATTCTTCTGAAGTTCGGTGTGAAAGTTTTAATTGCTGTCAAATTCCTTGTCTTTCTATTTTGCATGGGGAAAGAGATACTTCTAATTAGAGCTTTTGTATCAGGTGCCAATGTGTTTGTAGCTTTGTGGGCATGAATATGCAGGCTTGTGCCTACAGAGGTCTCAGATGAGTTTGGAACCTCTAGAAAATTTTGGGCTGCAAAATTATATGTATAACTTAACTATTGTAAGTTATGCTTGCATAAAATGAGTGTATGAAAGCCACAAAAGAAAGAAAACCCTGTTTAGGAATGATTCCCCAGAATGGTGAAGTAGGATTCTTAGAGCTGGGACCAAATACTGAGTGGATGTTTCTTAACTAAAATCATCTGTAGATCTGCTTTGACTGCTGATTAAAAGATGTACTTCAGCAAGTATTGTTTTCTGAAGATGTCTGTGCTTAAACAGTGGCTAGAGAGTATAGCTGAGCTGTGACTGATTCAGCTTCTTTGGGCTACGTGAAAACACAGGGGGACAGAAGTACTTACACACCCTTTCTGTTCTTAAACAGAAGGAGAAAGCATCACCTGTCTGCCAAGGAGGGCATTCATAGTAGTTCCAGGTATTGGGGATGAAAGCAAATCTCCAGAACTGGGCAGTGAAGCATGCTAACCATGACTGCAAGGAGTTCACATGGATATGAATAACTGCATCTCCAGTAGTGGAGCATTGTGTTAGCAGCAGCAGGCCCACATCTAGAAATGTCATCCAGTATACAGTTAATGGTTTAGATCCTTTTTTTTAAATAAGTTAATATTCTTTCACTTCGATAGAAACATTAAATCTTTAACAATCCAAAATATTAAGCCGTATCATGTGTGAAGCTCAAAATAAGTTAGTCGTAAATACTACTACAGAACTCTGCTTACCTTTTATACTGGCATAGTTGTAAAGGTCTGTCGTTCTCTCCTGTAGTCAGGTTTAGTGTATACAGAAGAAGAATGGGAACGGGAGTGGAATGAGCTGCTTAAACTGGCATCAAGCGAGCCTCGAACACATTTCAGCAAAAATGGAGGCACTGGTGGTGGGTAAGTTTAGCATATGGCAAAATATTTCTTTTTTTTTTTTTCTCAGTGGGAAAATGATACAGTACAAATGACTGAAGATGTTTACAGGACCATCAAGCTGCCTTTTCATCTGATTGTGGTTTTTTTCTTTTTGCATGGTAGAATATAATGATCTACACACCCCATTATAATATTTAGCATTTTGATTAAGTTTCCTTGTACAGGTACCATACTAACTTAAGGTTGCTTTGCTTCCAAAAGAGTCTGGCTTTCATAAACCCTAATTTCTTGATTTCTGCAACAAGCGTGTTGGCAGTAGTTAGCATTTAGCTTCAAGAAGGTGAAGTGTCTTGGCTCACTGAAGATATGTAGCTTTTTGTTTGAGAAAGACTTAGCAGGAAGGTAGCCACAGCTCAGATATTTTCAATAAGACACGGAATGACAAGATAACATCATATCTTCTAATAGCATTCTAGTAGTTTGTGCTCGGGTATCACGTTTTCTGTGCTCTAGCACAGCTTTAATGATTATTTCAGTTCTTTTTTGCTTTGTAGTTCAAACAGAAAATCTTCAGAGAGATCTTTTTGAGGGCAAGTCACCACATAATTCTTCATATTTTCTACCTTTAAAATGCTGTTAACCCTGAACATATAAGAGGAAAAATAATAATATTTTTGGTATTAAAGCTGAAGATAAAATATTTGGATGCAGTGTCTTGTTAAACAGAAAATAGATACTTTGTAGTCTCATGAAACCCTTCTGAAAAATAAATATGCTATTTCAATCTTTCAACAGTTACAAACAACTTTTACTGAAAATTATGATAATTAATATTGCATTTATAGAAACAGTTGCCCTTTATTTTGACTAGTCAAACTTTTATTAAGACCATGTAACATAAATAGTACTCTCAAACACAAAAATTATTTAAGGATTGTAGGGGGATTTATTTCAAATTAAACTGATTCCTATCATCCTAGTAATGTTTGACATTGCAGGAAGGTTCTGCATAGGGTATGTCCGGTTTTCTAAGACATACATCAGATTCTTTTCTTACCTAATTTCATATCTGTTAATCTATATTGATTCCATAAGAGTATGGTTGATAGCAGCTATTTGCTTGCACTCTGCAGAGTTGCAATGTTTCCCAGTTACTCCCCCATGCTAACAGGCAAGTAAGGAAAGAGTGTGTTTTCTTGAAGACCTGCTTAGTAGGTTTAATCTTTGTATAATATGCATGTAGTAGGATTTTAGTCATTTAGCTTATTATAAACAGTAGCAGAAAACTTCATGGTCCCAGGGAAAAACCCAGTACTGTCTGCTTTACTGCCAGCATGCATTTAGTTTAGATATTTAGAAGCTATTGGAAAAAAAAAAAAAGTGGATAGAAACATCTTTGGGATTAAACAGCATCTACAGCATTTAAATACCACTGTTGCACATACAGAATTGGCTTTAAATAGCTGGCATGATAAACCACCCCTCACTTTCAGTGCAGTTGTTCTCAAACTATAGGATTATTTACCAGCCTTAAGAATGCAGAAGCTTTATTTTTTTGTGTCTAGTGTTTATCACTAAAAATATTCAGTGTTTGTTTACTCAGCACATGTTTTGCTCTAGCTGCTGTTTCACCTGGAGAAAACTGCATGTGGCAATAAGTAAATTGACAAAACAGGACATACAACACAATGTGAGTAAGAAAATATTTAGAAAAAATATTCTCTGGGCTTTGAAGGAATATCATCTTTTCCTTTCAACACTATGATGTCAAGGATAGGTAATTCTACTAATGCAGGAGGACATTGTTTAGAAAATTGTTGGCCATAATGTGTCTCATTTTCTTCTATTTTGAGGCTAAAAAAACTAGATTGGTTTTCATTTTACTCTCTAGTTTGTTTCCTGTGTTTGTAGATATTTTCCTGTTGATATGCTTTAGTCTTCCTAATGCAACTCAATTCACATTTATATTAAATTTAGCCATTCACCACCAGTTTTCTCTGGTCTTTGTCTGTTTCATACTGTACATTCCATGTACCCTGTAGTTTCAGTATCTACTAGTCAGAGATGTCCTCAAATGTTGCATTTGTCAGTCAAACATCTTTACCTCTAGTTCCCAGATACTAGAGCAGGGAATATCACTGTTACATAAAGAATTAATTTAAATTGGTTTTGATGTTCTCATCATGGTTTGCATTTATCTTTTTGCAAATCAAAATAAAGTAAGGATAAATAGACAACAGTTAATTTTTCCTTTAAAGTAGGGAGAGAGGAATCAGGCAAGAAACTCTGACGATTAAACATGGGAATATGTATTTCTCTTTACAATCATTCCAAAGAGAGAATGAATGTGGCAGAATGAATTATTTTCTCAGTTCAATGTACCCATGTTCAAAATAGACCCTTGAAAAGGAAAAAGAATATCAAAATAGTACATTTGAGGTGGGGTATATTACGTTCTCTAGTTACGTACTGTATTAAGAAAGCTTGCAAATTAGTCTTTGAATTGTAGATGAGACACTCTCTTTTGGTGTCAGAAGTTTTATCTGCTTCAAAAGAATTCACTGACAAGCCTAAATCTGGAATTATGCTGCCTCATGCACCTGCAAGTTCCTTTTAGTTATTTTTCAGACTGGACTACATGCGAAGGAGATCAGTAATTGTCGCGAAATCTCCGAACATTTCTTCTTTGAGAGCATTCTTGTTCTGAGGCTTGGAAGTTGGGAAAAAAAAGAAAAAGATAAAAGGAACAGAGAAAAACCTGGTTCTTAAGTTCTTGTTTCCAACATGTAAAATCCTTCAAGCACTAAAACAGAGAAAAGTAATTAACTATGAAGCAGATTCTTGTTTTTAAACACATTTGCACATTTTTTTCTGTAAGTGTAAAAAATGAATTTCAAATTAACATAATAGTTTCATTTATCTCCATTGACAAGCAAAACCAGGGGTACTGAATTGAAGCAACGGCTTTGATAAAAGGAAAATATCTTGTCCCCTCCTATTTTGGTAAGAACATAACAATTGCAATCCTGCTAAAGACTCATTTTACAGTATATTGTCAGTGAGAGGCTTCAAAGCCTGTTCTAGTGCTAGTTTGAATATCACTGTTGTTATTAACTTCTTGAAAATCTAGGAGGACTGAAAGCTAGATGTCATGTTGTGCCATGTTGTGAGCTAATACAGATTTTGGAAGTGGATGGTATTCTTATTTAGTATTAGCTTTCACCTTGTCTCATACACTGTTAGCACTATCTTATCAAAGGCAAGTGATTTTAAGCAGGGAAGAAGGGAGGCAGCATTGATGTAATCTTCCTATGTGTCATTAGAGTTTTATTCAAGGAAGAAAACCAGAACATTTAAACAGGAAGCATGAGGTTTCAGGCTTGGTTAGGTATTCAGAGCATTTCAACATACAGTTATTCATACAAAACTACTGCATCCATCGAAGACGCTCATCTTGTAGAGAAGTTAGTTGAGATCGTTCAACAAAGACATTACTTTAAGACTACTTGTATTTGATCAAGATGCCTGTTATAGGAGTGCCATTCCTTTTTTCACGTTTCAGTATAAGCAGCAATTATAGGGTGCAGATAGAAAAAGGTTCATTATAACAGTATATCCTTTTCTTATTAGCTGCAGTTTCTGAGGGCTAATAAATCTTTTCATCTGGCCTATTTTCAGTTATGTAAATTGCACTTAAGCCGAATGCAGCCTGGAAAGGATCAAATTGCTGTGGTGATTCAAATACGCTAGTTCAGGCAGTCCTTTAGATCTGAAAGCTGTGGATATCCCACAGATGCTAGAAAAGAAATAAAATCCAAGGCGACAGAGGGATCAGAGTCATGTCATATTAAAATTCAGTCCTAGTACCTACGTAGCAATTGCGTTTTCCTTATTTAACAAGTTTTTGTTGAATTCAGGATATTTCCTGTTTGACAGATGGTTGCGTCTCACGTGCCACAGAAGATGTTTTGCACAAAATGCATTCCCACACAATGAAATACAAAATAATGTTCAAACCAAATAACCTAGGGAAAATTGATGTAGGTTTTATTTTATATGCCTTCAGAACTGCTTCCTAGATATTGTTGTTGCCTGAGAAAAAAGAACACTGATATTTTTAAAGACTTAAAAAAAAAAAAGTGGAACTTAAAACCTTCCCATTCTTTATCTCCTTTAGTCAGGGCAGTAAGAAAAGGGAAATGTCGCACTACTATGTAGTTTTTTGCGTTTGAGTTTAAGCTCATTGCTGAAATAAATACTGTGTATGGAAATCAGTGGATAGGTTCCTACACCTACTCACTTTTGTACTTGGTAATAAGCTGCAGCTGTGGTGTATGTTGGTTTGAATTTGGGGATTCTTAAGCAGGGAAAGAAGAGGTTTCAGGAATGGAATGGTGGCAGATTGATATATGAACTCAGATTCCATTATGGCCTCATGCTTGTACCTAATCACCACATTGAAGAACTTGTACCAAACCACCATGACAAGTATCATCTCAACATCAGTCTCTTGCTCTGCTTCAATCCTGAAACTTAATCTAAACTTGAAATAGCTATTATGAGCCAGCTGGACAAACTAAGGATCTAGAGTGTATGTATGGGAAAGAAAATCAAGGTTACCACAGGGAGCAGTTTAAAAGGAAATCCAGTGGCATGAAAACAACTTGCTCAGAGTTTACAGGCAAAAGAGAGGAACAGAGCACAGATAGCCAGGTGGAACAGCAGGTTCAGTGACTCTCCTTTTTCATTTTTGAGGGGTTTTTTTCATTATCGGCTGCAGTAGACATTGGATTTTCCGTAAGAGATAATCACCTTGGAGTGCTGAGTAGGTGTCCACTCTGTCTGTCTTCAAAGCACCAGTGGTCCTGTAGGATAGGCTGGGATTTTTTAGTTTTGTTTTTCCTTTTTTTGTTGATTTGTTCTTACAATCTAAACTATTTGAAGTGCCCTGGTTGAGCAGGATTCTGCAATGCAGATTTATATGTTCTACCATATGTGGATTTCATTAGTGAAAAATTAACTTTACATGAGCAGAGGAATTAATTTTAGTTTATAAATTTCATTTTATTCTGTGTTGTATTGACAAAAGCATTTGTCCATAATTTTCATGGCCACTTAGCATAAATAAAGGTCCCTGAGAAAAAGTGGAATGTTAAGTGGATCAAAGACTGTAGCAAGTTGCTATAGATACTTGTTAATGATGATTTTTGATTCTCATTTATCTTTATGAAAATTCCTACTGAATCCTCAGCAGTGACACTGAAATATAAGATGGCCTAAATGAATTATTGGCAATGATGAAATAAAATTGAACATTGAAAAGATTTCCCAGAGAGCCTGTGACGTGTTCATTGTTGTGATATTGAAAAGCTGTTGGAACACGGTCCTGGGCAACTGTCTCTAGGTGGCCCACCTTGAAAAGGGGCATTGGACAAGGTAACCTCCAGAAGTCTCTTCCAACCTCAACTGTGATTTTTGGAATTTTGGACTTCACATGCTGCCAGGCTTGACATCAGCTGACAAAATGGATAAAGGTCATTCTGATAAAGCTGCATCTGGAATATGCCTTTCACTTCTAGAAACCTCATTAACTAGGAGAGGAGGAATAATTAAAGGATTTGAAGAAGAACTTTAGGACTATGGTCTGGAAATACTAATGTGAGAAAATAGCTGAAAATCTTTGTAGCACATTGTCTTGTCAATGGCATGATTCTTCTAACTTCCTTTTGGCTAACAGATTACTCTGAGGGTGACATAATGGACTGCAAACACTGAAAAGCTGTCACAGCCACCAGTGGAGAAGAATTCAGTAAGGAATATGACAGGAAATTACAAAATGGGGAATTTAGTGTGAACATCAGGAAAAATTCCCTGATGAGTTCAGGTAACAGGAAGAGGGATACAGGGAAGGAGAGGTGCCTAACTGCTTGATTAGAGCACTTGTGTCCTGCATCAGCCTACTGTTAATAATATCCATCCTGCTAAGCTTCTAGGTCAGGATGAAAGATTTTAATGTGAAGTTCCAAGGATGGGCTGGATGCCATCAGACCTGTAAGGAGGTTACTGTATTTGTCCCACATATTCTAGAGCAGCACCATACAGTTATGTTCGGTTACTATTTTTTCCACATATAATGAGAATTAATGACAATTATGGAAGTTTTCTGCACACCTAACAATAAGAGGAAAATCATTGCCTTTATTTAAAGGTGTGCCTAGGTTACATTGCCCACCTGTATTTGTCAAGTCTCACAACATCTGTGCTCTGTGTGTATTATGTTTTTAAGTGGCACTCAGCTGTGAATTACTGTCTTTACTTTTGTCTGCTTCCTACAACCCTACCATTTTTCAGTCTTCTTCCGTTTAGTGTGTTTATTTCTGCCTTCTAGGCAGAGGCAAAGCTTCAACATGTGACAGTGACATTAAGGACATTAAACTAGAAAAACGAGTAAGGTGATAAATGAAACCAGAAATTCTATTCATGCTTATGAAGTCATAGAAGGGCTTGGAAGTATTCAGCTGGAGAAGTGCGGAATTTAACAGATTTATTCTTGCAGTCCAGATAAAAGAACGATCTCTTTCATAAATGATTGACTTCATAGATTAGCTTTCCAAAGGTGCTGGGCATTTCCATATCTTGGAAGACTGTGGGGCTTGATCTAAAGCATACTGATACTAGTTGCAAAACTTTTTTAATTGGGTTTTGGGGTTTTTTTTATGTTGTCACTCAATTTAAACTCATGTTTTCAGTCCTACCTTTTTTTGGAAGGAGTATCCCATTGCTTTTAGCAATTAGCAACATATTGCTAGAAGTTAGTACGTGTTCTTTAACTTAAAGCTTCTGTCTTTGTGCTGTTTTGAGAAAAGTTTTGAGCTGTAAAACGTGTAACTGCACGTTTTGTAACCTTTTCAGTAAAAGAGAACATTTGAAACAAACTTAGCAATTGTGTTTGTCCATCATGTAGAAAATGTTTTTTGAAATTTGTATAGGTTGGGAAAAAAAGACTAGTGTGTTCAGGTGAACAGGATAGCACAGATATATTTCAAGGAATTAAAGGATTTTAGTTCATAAATTATACTCTAAGGATTTGCTTCTCTGTGTGGTGGTTTAACGCTATTTATTTGTGGTTTTCAATTAATTTTTGACACTTGATGCTATTGAGAATAGATGTATAGGCTGTAGAAGTAGCTGACAAGGGGCTGGTTCCCTGAGTGCTTTATAACTTTTTAGTACTGATGTGAAAAAATTGCAACTCTTGCTCTATGTGCCATACATATTTTTGGCTTTCCTAAATGTCTTATCTCTGTGTTCTTCTAGGTAGCAATAAATATGTAATCTAATGTGAATTTCTCTCTGATATTCCTGTCATAACCAGGTATCTTTTCTAATAGACTTCCTGTTAGTCAGTTTTTCTTTGTCTTCTGCAATTGCTTATGCCTTTCAGACATCATGATGAATAGAACACAAACTGCCCAAACCATGCCAGATGGGACTGGGATAGCTCTGCCTCTTTTATTTTAAAATATATTGTGTGTACTTGTCTTTGTCAGATGCTTTCAGTGGGTCATTTTGGCCACCTTTGAAATTTAGGATGAATTAACATGGTTTTGACACAACACACAATACTGTCAGAATATTACTACATGGGTACTAACCCATGTCTTGGTGAACTAGATGTTGAAAGGCATTTTCACCAACTAAGGATAACAAATTTGATATTTTTTTGTCCAAGATGTTGTTCCATACAACAATTCTGTGAAAGGTAAAAACAACTCTTAGAGTTCAGGAGACTACTCAAGTGCTGAAATTGTCTTCCAATTATATTTTACATCAATATTTTATTTTTTTTTTTTAAATTCCTTCCAGGATCAGAACTTTTTTTACCTTTCTTTGTCCTGAATTACTTTCTCATTGTGAAGCTGGTTGAGGATTAACTCTGTTTAGACCTGTGGAATACCCCTCAATAAAACATTCATTTGAATCTAAAAATGAAATATTCTCTCTCCACTTTTTGAAGTGCTCTGTATCTGCTCCAGCAAGACGAAGAGAATGGAAAGACTTTCATTAATTCCTGTGGTATTTGGATCGGGCCTGTAGAAAGCCAATGTAAAGAGAATATTTGGGTTTCTCCACAGTGCTGTCTTACTGTTTGAATTTTGTGTTCTGCTCTCCTACCATATAAGAAACTTGTAAACTTGTATTGATTCTCCCTACGTGTTTTCTGAAACACAAAGCTCCACTGGCAGAAATGCTTGGCCTTCTCTTACCTAACTACATCTTGATCTAGATTCCTTCTGTATCCTGGAAAGAGAAATGAGAATTTTCATCTCATCTTTATGCAAATGCTTAAGAGAAGAGGGATGATCCTACTTCCAGATGATCCCATCTCTCTCTCTTTTTTTTTTTTTTTTTTTTTT
>WUAM01000119.1:8133704-8164591 GCA_024336885.1 Actenoides hombroni
TATATGATGTGTGTGGAATATAAACATTTGTAATGTTTTCTTATAGAAATCTGTTAATGCAAGGCATGAGCAAACCATGTTACCAAAAGAACTGATAGTCTATTTACTGCTGATGATTAGAAAATATCCTTCTACATAGAAGTATTACAGGAAGGTAGCAATCTGCATACAGGTGCGAAAGTCATCAAGGTTTTGTTATAAGACCTTAAGATCTTTACTAGTAAACAGAGTAAGGAAAATATATGTAAGAGTAGAATGTTTTCATTATTTTTCTTAGCGTGTTTCCTGATGGTTTTGTAATGGAAATTTACCTATCATTATGACTGTTCTCTGCATTGATTACTCCACTTTAGGCTGCTCTCCTGGAACTCTGAAAATGTTGTAGCACAATTGTCACATACAATAGCACCAACATTATTGGCTGTTGTTGGACGCAGTTAAAAAATACGTATCTCCTTTTTCTTCGCAGCATTTGCACCTATACCATTTGGAGGAATTTATTTGCCACTTGAAGTTCTACCTAATAGATGCCATTGCTCACCTCTTGTGCTAGCTTATGATCAGGCCCATTTCTCTGCTCTTGTTTCCATGGAACAAAAAGATCAACAGAGAGAACAAGGTATGCTATAACCACAGCAACCCAAGGTTGTATGTTGAATAC
The DNA here is from genome assembly GCA_024336885.1 of Actenoides hombroni. Classification (NCBI taxonomy): domain Eukaryota; kingdom Metazoa; phylum Chordata; class Aves; order Coraciiformes; family Alcedinidae; genus Actenoides; species Actenoides hombroni. Next base: position 8,134,366 of record WUAM01000119.1, read on the forward strand.
AATGCACAATGTCCTTTCTCCTATCTGCAGGTATTTTTATCTTGCAGAAAGGAAACAATATCTACTAAATTTTATTGCTGCATTCTTAGGAGTCTAAGTGGTTTAATCACAAGACTGGGAGCCAAAAACTCTTCAGTCTTAATCCTTGTGCTATCACTGTCTTTCTTTGGCACTTAAACCTTTTCTGTTTCATATATGTAAATAGGTGTAAATAGGTATATGTAACTCATAGTTACCTACTATGCTTCTGGGTTCTTGAAGGCCTTTGTTAATTTGGGGTAGTAAAGTGTTTAGAAGATTGTGAGTCAGATTACTATTGAATACTAATGTAATGGGAAAATCTCTCTTCTAGTGTTATAAATGCACTTTTCTCATTTAAAAATATTTAAATGAAGTGTTTTTATCTTATCTTGCTGTCTTCTGTTTTACTTCAGAAGAGTGACAATGAAGTCTGAGCAGATATTTTTGTGTCAAGTCTGAGCTTCCTGGATATGGCACCCGGAATTGCAAGAGCTTTAGGACTGGATTTGTTCCTGCATTAGTAGCCTAGGAGCTAGCTAGTACTGCCCTTACTTGGAAGACCTGTTTGCTTAATAATAGAAAGCTGTGAGATGAACTCCTATCTGTCTTTGCTTTTGGAAGGGAAAAGTACGTTGCCAAAAACATGATTAGGCTTTAGAAAAATTCCATGGAGTTTTGCTTTTAGGTGTGAGACCTCCTCATTGTTTTGCCTGATGATACTGCAGAGGTGTTTTAAACCCCTTATGAATACCTGTAAAGTAAACATGGAATGTGTGCTGGTTGTTGTGATCTCCTGAGTGAATTTTATTTAGTCCTTCTTCCTAGAGAGAGTTCAGAGGCACCTAAATAACTTTCATTTAATTCCCTAACACTATGTGGATTTCATCTGATTGTCATTTTCCATGCTTATGAGCCAGTCAGCACGCTGCAGCTGTGCAAAGTTGAGAGAAAGGCATGCATTAAAACTCCTTTCCAAGGAGGAAAGAAACTCTGGAGGTTTTGTTGTAGACATCTTCATGCAAGAATTTGACATTTAGTTAAGCTGTTCTTGGAAGGAGCAGAGAGTTTTTTACAAGAGATTGTGCCAGATGGGCAACACTCTAGAAAGGATTGCCTGTGGCATTGGCAAACTTTGTGTTGGTCAATAGGAGACTGAATCATAAGACAGAAATGGAGAAAAAAGGCTAATCAAGATGTTAGGTATTCAATGGGAAAATCTATCCAGTCCAACTATTCAGCATGCAGTGGTACATTAATATTTCAGGGATTTGTAGGTAGGTGCATGGCAATAGATCTGGCTTTTGCGTTACACACTGGGACATTACAGCTGCCCTCCAGCACTCAATCTGTAGAAGAGTGGCCCTTAGGAAAATGCTTTTCATGTAGGATCCGTTTCCAAAGCGGTACACTGAGGTATGTTGTGAAGCTCTTTGTGAGAAATAGAAGTCTGCAGAGCAAATTCATACTATTTTAATGCAATAATGTGATATGGATGAAGATAGTTTCCGAGAGCCTTTTTAAGGATACTGTTGATGGCTGCTGATAGTACACTGTGGCTAGGACTGTAATGTCAGCATGCTATTAAGGTAGCAGGTCCTACATATACGTTACAAATTGTAGAGTTATCTTCTTGTAGAACATGCCTCCATGTGTTTGGTCTTGATCCTTTTTAGGTCTGAGTTCTGGTGGTGGTGGTGTAAAAAGGCAGTTTCTGGAGTAGGGAGAATCCATCTCTTACTTTCTAACAATTGAGATTGGAATACTGTCAGTAGGCTGACAGCAACCTCATTTATTTCAGGCACATCTATCTGCCTTCCTACAATATTTCATGATCACAAATCTTACAAGAGCCTGTGTGAGTAAATAAGTTGATTGAATACACAAAACTTAACTATCTCTGCAATAACTCCGCAGATGGGATAACAGCCACCCATCAAAACTTTTGCTATCGTGGCATCCTCTAAGTGACAGGATTAACATAAGATTGTGAGAGAAACTATTGTTCAGCTGCTCTGACCTTGCCACTCAGTACTGTTAAAGTATTCAGAGATACAACTTGGTGCCACCTACTGAAATATTCCTAACATTACAAGCCATATACTCTTGTTACATACTGCAAGATCTTGGGTTTGGTAATGAGGTCACATATTTGCTTTCTCCCGCAAGTGCTGGCTATAATGTTAAATATACTAATTGTGGTTAGAAACTGTCTTCCTGTAGGTTTTTCCTACCCCTGCAGTCGCACAGGAAAACTGCTGGGAGAGAAAAAGCTACCAAATATTCAGCATAGCATTCGTAAGATTAAATATTGGCTTTGTTCACGTGTAAGTTCAACCAGGTTAATAACAAGGGTTATTGAATCAAAGTAGTGGTTGTTTTGTATGATCTTATTTTATATGTTTTACTGCAGGGCCTTGAATACAGAGGCTTCAGTTCTGTGGAGCAGCAGAGAGCACTTGGCATTAAGTCTGGGCTGAAGGACACGCTTTAGCTTTCAGCTGCCAAGCTGGTTGCTGTTAGAGACTGCAGCAATCTAACAGCTAACACAGCATTGCTATTGTTCTTCACATGCCATAACAGGAAATAGATTGGCACAAGGATGCTCTAATAATGCCTATTTTTTGTACCTTGTCAGCATAGAGATGTTGGCTGCTCTGGCACATAGGAAGGGAGATGACAATTAAGTCAGAAAACAGTGGCACAGGTGCCACAGTACATGGCCAGATTTTGAACTACCAGAATGCAGATGAGAGCTTAGAGCTACAACTCCTCAAATGGAGCACCACCAATAGCCAGGCCTTTCATAACTTGTAGTCACATAATATTTACACTCTAACCATGCAACCAAATGTCAGGAGCAGCATCTGAAGCTGTCTGAACAGAGAAGCTTTCTTGTGGAGAAGGCAGTATGTGTACTGTATTTGAAGTATGTGTGGCCAAATAAATGCTGATATGAACACCTGAAGTTCTGCTTTGGCATACAGTATTTTATCAAATCATTTTGAGCACTACTATCCATGTATATAAAGAGAGAAAACATGATAACACCCTCACATTTTGACGTGTCTTCTTTTTACCAGCACATAGCTGGCATTCTGATGGTCACCGGAGGCCCTCTTGTTTAGAAAACCACAGTATCTGATTAAAAACCTATGAATCTTTTTGTATTTATGCCAGCCATATTTATGCAGATGTTTTTTGTTTACGGAAAACAAAGGCGTGAAAGTCCTCACTGTGTCTCTTAAAACTGCCATGGACAAAATAGCTGCTGCTATTTTTCATGTATCCCATGTGTTGACATCAGGACTTGCAGGCTGATTCAAACCGTGTGGTTTTGGCCAGAGTGCATCCAAAACCAAGTTGTAACCAAACTACCACACTGAAGTTGCAAACTCTCTGATGTGGCTGGGCATCAGGAAGGTGCTACAGTCTGTTCGGTTTGCTTTAGAAATTGATGTGATGGACCCTGCTTGCAGTCTTAACATTAAAATACTTTTCTGTCAGAAATGTGGGGAAATCCTACAAGAACCCCTGTCTATCAAATGGAGTTCCCTGAGAGAAAGGAAATCTCTTGCAGGGAAGGTAGAATTTTAATACTCCATTACTCTAGCAGATGAAGGTGGTAGTGCTCTGTACCAACCGCAGACTATCCCTTAGAATGAGCATGTAGTTTCCATTCAACACAGAGTTTGAAAAACAATAGCTTTCTAAGTTGCCTTCTTCCTTTAAACGACTGATACATTACATTGTAAGATCAGCTGTAAATCCAGTTGGCACTGCTAGCAATTCAGTTAATTGGCAAAGTATGTGTTTTCCTTGGAAAACATGATCAGTTAATTGTGTTCTCAGGTTTTCCAGCTCTTTTGTTGCAATAATTTCATTGAATGCAGCAGGGTAAGCCCTGGAGCTTTCTTTACACTGTTTTTACAGAAATGGGCTTAAGTTGCTCTAAGGGTAGGTTTAGGATATTAGGAAAAATTTCTTTGCTGAGTGAGTGGTGAGGCATTGAAACAGGCTGCCCAGGGAGGTGGTGGAATCACCATCCCTGGAGGTATTCGAAAAACGTGTAGATGTGGCACTTCAGGGCATGGTTTAGTGGTCATGGTAATGTTTAGTAGATGGTTGGACTTGATGATCTTGAAGAACCTTTCCAACCTTAGTGATTCTATGTATTTTTACAATGAAGAGTTAGACTCTGTGCTACTTATTCACATTGAGTTTCTTTAAGGTGCTAAATTCTCTTACAGCATTAACTTATGTGCTTATATTCTACAGCGATGTCTGCCCCCGGAGTAGATTAATCTCCAGCTGTTCTATACTGTATTTGCAGTTAGTATGGGGAAATATGTCAAGCATTACCTACTGTGAGCGGTAGGGGGCAGCGTTCCCGTGGAATTTGTAGAGGTTTGACCTTTTTCATTCCAGTCTGCAAAGACGAGAACATGTTCCCTAGCTTCTGCAGTTGGTGTCAACCTGTCTGAACCAAATACTGACTTAGCCATCCTCATCTGAGGAGCAATATTTAACCAAAAATGCTGTACTTTTTTTTTGACAAGATGTTTTCTGAACTGCAGAAAAGATTATAAAGAGCATATAACCAAAGAGCACAAACAGTTTTCAGTAATTCAGTGCCATGATGTTTGGATGATTTCTCCAAGTTTCTCTGCCCCTTGGTTTTGCTGGAATGAATACTCAGGCAAAGTTCTTAAGGGTTCTAGTATAGAAAAATAAATGCCTTGATTGTTTGTCAGGAGAGCAGCAGTGATCTGCAGCATGCTGAGGATCCCACCCAGGCCTTCAACAGCTTTTACTTTTTTTCTAATGAAATGGAAGCAAATTGCTGGCTTTAATTAAAGTTGACAGTGTTTTTTCTCTTAGTTTCTTGCTGGTGATGAATGATAGACACTGTGTAAAATCAGGGCACAGTCTCTGCATAAAGCAGAGTCATTAAGATAAGTGTCAGAAGGCAGAGCCCTAGCAGAGAGGGGAAAGGACAGAAGAGCCAAAAGAGCTAGACAGTGATGCTGGGATATAACAGCAGTAATGGTCTTTTCACTACACTCAAGACAGGCCTCAAACTCACCTCTTAACCCACATATATGGTGATCTATACTCTTCAATTATGTTAACTCACAGTTTGAATCCAAAATCGCTGTAACTGCGTTTTTCTCAATGCCGTTAGCAATATATTTTTGCTTTGATAGTGGAGAACAGAAAGTTACTATACTGACAACACAAAATAATTAACAATTATGTGCATCTATGTGAAAGACAGGCAGGAATGTTTCAACTTTTTATTTCTTTCTGCCATTCTAATGGCTCTGTCTCTAGGAAGTGTTTATTGTGCATTACAAAATGGCAGCGTTGTTCTCCCAGAGGTCTCCTCTCCTCCACAGATGACTGAAACAATGAGTGTATTAACCTCTCCCTCTCCTCTTCTACTGTCCAGTATAAAACACTTGTGGTGCTCTGGATGAGAAAATTCTGCAGCACACTCAAATCCTGCCCTTCTTCAACCAGTTACGCTGCTTTTCAAGGCTGAGGTTTTTGGTTTGGGTCATTTTTGTTCCCCCCACCCCAATCCTTGTTTCTTCTCTACTTCAGCGGTGATCCCCCTGACTGACTCTGAACACAAGTTACTGCCTTTGCACTTTGCGGTTGATCCTGGGAAAGACTGGGAGTGGGGAAAAGATGACAATGATAACACCAGACTGGCCAAGTAAGACCTTTCTGTAACTTTAGTGTTAAGTAGTAAAATGTCTTGAGCCATACCTGATTGAAGTATTACTAACAGAGAGGGCTTTGTTCATGTTCTCTGAGAGAGAAGACAGTGGGTGGGTCTTCAGCTGATGGTCACAATCCAGGCTGCTGCTACATCTCTCCCTGTTAAGAGGTATTGCTTTTTCTTTCAGGCTTTCTGACTGTTTGTTCCCTTCTTTTTTTTTTTTTTATCCTTAGTTTGATTCTGTCTCTTGAGGCAAAGCTTAATCTTCTGCACAGCTATATGAATGTAACCTGGATACGCATACCGTCTGAGACACGGGTAAGGTAAACTTCCCCCTCGGTCTAAACCAGATGAGAGACAGGCTGTTGTGTAGGGTCTGCTGCCTGGAAACACCTCAGTGTCCTAGCAGCATGGACGAGTCACTCATGGCTCATTGTCATTGTGATCAGGCTTACAGATTTTTCTAGTTATTTGTTTAAATAACATAGCTGCTTGTATCTTTTTTGCAACTCATATTCTGTTCTCAAATGTACTTCCTAGGTTAATCTTTCTGTTACTTATTTCAGTGGTCCATGTAGTTTAGAAAAACCTTAAAATAGACCTTTTCTCACCACTGTTTCCTCAGAACTTTGGCTTAATCTCCTGATGCTACTGTTAGGTCACCAATCCCAAGTCCTTTCACTTTCTGAGAATACATTTGCAACCCTGGACACCTCTCGGTTTAGAGTGGTTGACAAAAGTCTACAGACTGGTGCTGAACTGGAGCCTGGTTCTTTCAGAAAGCTATTTTAGAGCCATGCCCAGCTGGCACCTAGTCAGCTACAAATTTCACTGCAAATTGCATTGAATAGATTGGAGGTAAGTCTGGAGGCAAAAGGTTGCTAGGAGAGGATGAAGGTGCTTTAGACAGCCTACACAGATGGGATTTGAAAGGAGGAGCAGAGTACAAAAGGAAAAAGAATTTAACAAGATGCAAGAAGGGAAAAATCTATTTTTCTACAGTTTCTACAGTGATACCTACTGCATCAGAAACAGGAGAGACAAAGCGGTGCTGTAGTTGTAAGCTGTGAGCCTGAAACTTGTGGGACCTGGGCTACCTCTCCCTGCTTCACGCTTGCCACATGAGCGTGGTCAGGTCACTTCAGCATTCATTTCCTTCTTTGCCCAGTGTGGGGTTAACAGCCACATTTTAAGGTATCCTAGGATCCTCCTTGTTGCATTTTCAAGAGAGATGTTTTATCCCCTTACCTAAAATATAATTAGAACTCAGACTTCCGACACCAGTTCTATCTGCGTTGTATTTCCAATAATAGTAAATATACCTCATTGTACTCCTCACTCTACATGCTGAAGTTTAAAGTCTAATATTTCAAGCAAGACATTTAGCTCTGGTACATTTGATTTTCACGCACCAGAGACCTTAACAATGTAGAAATTAATTTAAACAAGTTTACTTTTTTAGTATAACAGATTTTGAAATATTGTTACATCCAGGTTTGTGTGCTGCATCTCCCTCAGAGCTTTCAGCAGAACCTCATTTCCCTTCCATGACAGTGTTATCAGTTTCTTTCCATTCCCTCAGTCTCTCCCATGGCTGAGAGACAGCCTGTATTGTAGATGCTTCCTACTGAGTGGCTGATCTCTCTCCATATGCTGGCCAGCCACTGAGCTTGTCAACACAAGCATGGAGGTTGTGCTGTGGCCTCCCCCTCGACAGGAGCACTAAGTCACATCTCTCCATTATTCAGACACTGATTTTCACAAAAGCTCTTGAGTGCCTGACCTCTGTTCTACAAATGTGCTTGAAATGAGCCAAAAGCTACTGTAGGAACAAGCAAGATACATAGTCATCGCAGCCAAATAAACTTCATTGGTGAAGAGACCACTCTAAAATGTCAGTGCACAAATTCAAAAGTATATTTAAAAATCAATGTCAAAATCTATATTGGATTTGGGGTTTTTTTACACCAAGAGCCTATATGAAACTGATTTTGCTGTGTCCTAATTATTATTACTTTTCCATAGCAGGCCCCTTTGGCTCAACCAGAATCCCCTACAGCTTCGGCTGGGGAAGATGTCCAGTCTCTGGCTGACTCAATGGACTCGGACCGAGATTCCATCTGTAGTAATTCCAATGGCAATAATGGCAAAAACAGTAAAGAAAAGGAAAAGGAGAAACAGAGGAAAGATAAAGACAAAACCAGGACGGATTCAGTTGCCAATAAAATAGGAAGCCTCAGTAAAACCCTGGGAATTAAACTGAAAAAGAATATGGGTGGTCTCGGAGGCCTGGTGCACGGCAAAATGAGCAGAGCCAATTCAGGGAATGGAAAAAATGGTGACACAGTAGAGAAAGTCAAAGAGAAGAAGTCTAAGTCTCGAAAAGGCAGCAAAGAGGAATCTGGACAGTCTGCGAGCACTTCTCCATCTGAAAAGACCACTCCATCTCCAACTGACAGAGCTAGCAACTCGCCCACTGAAAAGATGAACACTAAATTGTTCTCTGACAAGCAGTCTGACCCATGGAAGTACAGTACTGATGTGAAACTCAGCCTAAATATTTTGAGAGCTGCCATGCAGGGTGAACGAAAATTTATTTTTGCTGGCCTTCTTTTGACCAGTCATAGACATCAGTTCCATGAGGAGATGATTGGCTATTACTTGACCAGTGCACAGGAGCGTTTCAATGCAGAACAGGAACAGAAAAGAAAGGATGCTGAGAAAAAGGCTGCACTGAATGGATCATCTAACAGGAAACTGGAGCCAGAGGCATATTCAAAAGAAAAATTAGAAACATCTCCTCAGGACAGGGCATCACCCGTCTTGCCTCAAAGCCATACAACTCAACTGGTTTTAAAATTTAAAGATCGCACTAGTCCCACTCCTGGGTCATTTTCTTCACCTAGTAACGGTGCTAAGAAAAGTGGACCCATTCCAGTATCTGCCCACTATAGCCATACACCACCTGTTCAAAGGCAAAGTGTCATCCATTTGCATGATGTCAACTCCAAGCCATCGAGCTTCCAAGACGATACCTATAAGCCAGTGGTCGGCACCTTGAAAACCTGTGCCACCTATCCCCAACAAAACAGATCACTGTCTTCTCAAAGCTATAGCCCAGCACGGATATCTGGTATCCGTACGGTGAACACGGTGGAATCGCTGAGCTATGTCATGCCTACTGAACACAAGTCCCAGACATACACAAATGGCTTCAATACTGGTGACATTAGAGACTGCTTAGAATATGCTGATGAGGAGGCTCCTCAGACCTGGTTGAACAATGATAAAAACCAAGGCAGAAGCACAGTTTGCCCAATATATTCCATCCAGCAGAACCGCTGTAAGAAGGAGAACTGCTCCTTTTATGGTCGTCCTGAGACTGAAAATTACTGTTCATACTGCTACAAAGAAGAGTTAAAGCGCAGGGAGAGAGAAAGCAAGGGACACAGGCATTGAGGATTCTTCCCTGACTACTTAGTTTTACCATTTTCTTACTTACAAAGTAAACAGTGTTGAATTGCAGTAAAAGGAATCCTTAAGGAAAGAATAAAGGATTGATGAGTAAATAGTGTCTAGCTTTTCGCTTTTCCGGGACAATGAGGAAATAATAGGATTAATGTATCATAAAAAAAAATATTATTTTCCATTTTGTCAGTGTCTTTTTTACATATACTGGTAAGCTGAAGGGTTGTTTACGCCTTTGTCAGTGCTGTGTATATGTTTGGTCAAAAATTTACTAATGGTGCCTGAATTTACACTGACATCACTCAGGTAGTAGAATGATAGGGGAAAGTCATAATACCGGAGATGTGGTGTTGTCGTAGGGTAGTATCTGCCTTGCAGACCTTTGAAATTCTATAGCTATTATGAGAGTATTTTTTTCCTTAGTAAAACCTGAATTTTTCATAGCTTTTTTTTTTTTTTTTCGGGAGGGTACTGATTTTGCATACTGCATGTTTTTAACATGGCAGCATATTGCATTACTACTAATGTTTGCACTCACTTCAGTCTGCAATTGACTGAATCTTGGAAAAAGGAACTGAAAGGTCTGCATTCATGAGGGCTGTAGCTCTTCCTCATTTTCAGTTCTTACCAGTTATTTCTACGTTTCCATAAAAAAAAAAGTATATTTGAGCCACTTTTATTTGTACTGAATTTTTAAACAGGTTTTATAAAAAATACATTATGACTTGCAAGACTTCACATCACAAAAAAATCCACACAGTATACTTTTGGGCACCTGAATTTCAGTAGTATTTTCATTGCTGTTAAAATTGAGATAAATTTAAAAATAAAATTAAAATATTAAAGTTTTATTTGATTTGGAAAATTCAATGACCAGATAGGAAATTTAGGATCATTTTAGAGCTGAATGAACTGCTTGTCCAAACAAATGTATTGCATCAATTGATCCCCTTAGCCATTGCATGAGTGTAATCATTATTTATTGATTCCTTTCTCAACATTATGAAGTGATATTTATTGCAAACATAACTACTTCTGAGCCTTTCTTGAAGACTGTTGGCTCCACCTATTTTAGAGTCTTCTCCTAGAGTGAGTTATGTACCTACCAGGGAGGTTCCAAGATGGCTAGAAAATACCTTCAGCATGAATGGCAACTTCTAGCACTGACTTGCACAGGTCTGATATCCAATTACTTACGTAAGTATTTGCAATACTTCTGAAAACAAAACTTGGCTTATAAAAGCACTTCTGTAAAGCAGACCCTGCAAATACTGAGAAAGTAAATGTAAGGCCTTAGGACACTGTCTGGAATATAGTACTGGCTGGTTTTGAACCCCTCCACCACCAACTGGCATCATACAGAAAGATCTTTAGTGTTACATGTGCAAGGAATGGCTCATTTACTGTGTATACACCTTTTTTTTTTTCTTTTTTTTTTTCTTTTTTTAAATAGCTTATTATCCACAAGTAGGTGAAGTACTGCTTTCAGGACTGTTTACTCTGCCAGCTAAAGGTACAGAACATGAGTTCTGCCTTACTCAATATAGAATAGCACTTTTCTGGTCAGCACAGGAAAGAATTTTTGCCAAGAATCTTTGTTTCTGATTCTTTTCTGCTGTACCCAAATTTTACTTTTGGCATGGGTATCATCATTTCACTTGCATAATCTATTTAGCCTAGAAACCAAGCCTAAAGTAGTCTGTGAAACACACTACACAAACTTAGCTGATCTGTACTGGCTCTCAGGAAAAGTACATAAGCTTTTGCTGAGGTCCCACTGAAACTGGTGGAACTGAGCATGTACTTAAAATTGCCCATATCTTTAGGTTTTCTGCTGAATGGGACGTTTAAAGAATAGTTTTAAAATAAGTCCATTAGCCACACCTAAAAAGTCATAGTCTTTACCATGCTGGCTGTTCCATGAATCCAGACCTGTACTTTGTATTTCTCGCTGTGTACTGAGCGTGCTCTGAATGTTACAGAATTTGCATTCCTCCATAAAAGGGAAACACTGGTATGCGTAATGAGAGGTTAAAACTTCATGTGACTTCTATCCCTAAGGTAAGCACATTATAAACCCCCGTGTCTCCAGTTGTGTACACTGGTAAGCAGTGTCCTTTTTTGGTTAACTGTTGTGATTACATGTAAATTCTAATTGCCAAAGAAATCTGTGATTGCAGATTATGCTAAAACAACCAGATCATGTTAAAACAAATCAAATATCATACTTTATTGTAGATGTTGCTGAGACTGAGAAAACTGACAGGATAAAACTTCATGGAAAAAAAAAGAAATATTTAAGACTTCTTAGAACATTAGAGTAGCAGTAGTAGTTGGTACTCTGAGAATTGCCTCTGTGTAAAGTTGTGCTTAAGAAATATTACATTAGCAGCAAACTCTACCAGCCTGTGTATTTAAGTCAGTTGTATCCTTTCTGAATGAGGAAAAAAGTAACAACACATATGTAAAAATAAGCAGTTACCATCAGAATTTGCTGTTTCCCATTTATCAAACGAGTTCTTACTGTAGTATGTTTTTAAGATCTACTACTGACATAAGAGAGAGGTTTACAGCTGGTCAATATTCAGATAAACTAGTTTTTCCTAAATTATTGAACAGATTGTACCTGTTTGGCAGATTATTTTGAAAAATGAGTTGGCCTTCCAAGTAATAATATACTTGTCTGTATAGGATGCTAAACTTCCGTGCTTACTGTCATCCTCCAGTCACTCAGATATTTCCATAAATATTTGCCACTACTGTATTGCTCATTTTAAAATACCTGTTATATGAAATGCTGACAGAACACTTTTTAGTTGTGGCTGTTTCCTTCGAATCCTTTTCTTGGTATGCCTTTGAATAGTTTGCTTAATATTGCTGTGTTCCTTTAGAACTCTCTTGAAATATCTCACTATTTCCTTGTCCCTTAAGATTTCATATTGAAAAGAAGTTGCAGGCCTACAATGCAATTTGCCAGTTAAAATCTACTCATCTCTTCCTAGCAGTTTTTCTTTTTTACCTGGATAAGCAATGCCATGATTTTTTATTTATTTTCTTTCCCTGAGCTGTTTGAGACAGTTGTCTAAAGAAGATACCATTGTTAATATTAAACAGTCCAAACATGCAGAAGCAGTGCATCCTTCCTGAAAAAGTGATTGTCTTACTAAAAGAAGAGTTGACCTGTAAAAGGAAATTTTCTACCTAATCTTTGCAGCGAGAATTCCCAACTGCTCATGAGTTGCATTCACTAGCACTGAAAGAAATTGCTTCATTCCTTCACTAGATGCGAGAGAGGATAATCTTCACGAGTATTTTTCTGCCGCACTAAATGGATAACCTTTGACTACTCTTTTGGTTTATTTTTCCTTACGTTGAAAGCTCGTGTAGCCCACAGGCCAGCAAGTCCTTTTCTGTACCTGATTTGCCCTCACTATACCTTCCAGAGCTTGTTAGAATTACAGCTTAGTCCCAGTTCTACAGAAGTCAGTTTTGGTTTGGGAGGAATCTCTACATTTCTTCTTTTAGCTCACGGCTGAAATACACATGCATATTTTGCATTTGTATATGCATTTTTCCCCCTCTCTCCTTGACAATGATTCCATAGTTATCACTGTTGTACAGATTTCAAAAGTAAACTAAATCTTGGGTAAGCTACACCTTCCCAGAACAGATCCAAACTCACCACAACATATTTAGGTTGCAGGAAGTTGGCATTTTTTTATGTGTGAATGTACAATTTTTCTAGTTTAAAAAAGGCTTAAACCTCTTCTGCATTTTTTTTTTTACTTTGTTCATGAACTCTGATACAAAGGTCTGTTCATAGCAGAGGATGCTTGTAATATGTAATGGGTTTCAGTCACACTTTATATTAAAGTTCCATTTAAAATGCTTTATAAAGAGTTAATAAACTATTGCTAGACTTTACAAGTATTTTTTCAGATGTGGGTATCTGTTCTAGTGTACGGCTAACAAGCAGCTCATTCAGAAGAAGGTGATGTAGACTATCAAAAGTAACTTCAGATATTTTTTATTTTAAAACAATTGCTTAACCTTGTTATTACGGTTCATTAAGCTTTATAAACACGCTTGAAGTTTAGCGTGTGACCCAGCTTTCTTTAGCAATTAGTTCCTTCTTCTTAAGGGGATCGCTGAAAGAAAGATGCTGTACTTTTGTGTTGCTTAATTCATGAGAAGACTAAATAGGCCAAGTGAAGTCTTCAGTCATCTTCTCTAAAACTGCAAAACTCATGATGTGAGCAGTATTCCCTGATACAGAACGCACTGGGGAGAGACACTTGATGTGGATTTGCGCACCATTCAACTGCAGATCAAAGCAGTCTGCTGAGGCAATATCAGTCCTTGTACAGACAGACCTATTCAGGGTAATCTACTTCTCGTGTGATGAACGTGTAGATATCAAAAAATGCACAGCACAGATCTGACAAAATACTGCCCTCTAACGCTCTGATTCTGCAAACAGTTACACTGGTGCTCAACTTCACCAATATCAATGGTCTCCCTGACATCAAGGAGACTGCTTATCTTCAGAAACTATGTTAAGAAAAAGCATGGAGGTTTGTGGGATCGAGGCCTGAGCCCTTTAGCCACTGTTTGTTCCCTCCAGGCTGCCTGATGTTACACTTCCAATGACAGAATTGATGAGAATTTTGCCTGAGGAGTAGAGGGAAGCCTTGGGCCTCTTTGGGCTAAATCTACTGTCCTCTGAAATCTGTGGACAGAATCCTGTTAGTAGTGGGGGCCTTAAATCAGGTTCTTCATGCGCACACAAAATCTTTGCAAGCTGGACGTCAAAGTAAAGTATGAGCTAGTAAGGCAGTGAGGTCTTCGTAACACTGGGAATGTTTTGCACAGATAAAACCCCATATGTTAATAGAAACCACAATAGTCTCAAATAAACGTAGGTCCAGAGAAGCAAAATAACTGATGCTGATTGTAGCTGGCTTTTCAGCTTAGTGTATTTAAGTCTCTGTCAGTGTATTTGGAGAGTATTTGTTTTAGGGTATGGCAGCTTATGTAGAGGATCACCAAACAGCATATAGCATAGAATTTAAATTATTTCAGCAACAGACACTAGTATCTATTTTAATTTGCACAGTCATTTCCAGTGTATATGACTAAAATACTATATTGTTAAAACTGAGAAGAAAACAACAGAAAGGTGTTTGTAAGTATGTTCTGTTTGTAGACTTAAGGCTGTATTATGTTGGAATTTTACAAGCCAAGTTCAAATTGTAATATAGAAATTATTTTTATATTATTTTCAAAATATGCTATAGAGCAATATTTTGCGCATTTATTATATACAGGGACATCATTTTAGCAGGTTACCTTCAGGAATGCTGGTAGAAATTAACCATAAAAAGAAAGGTTAGTAAATGTACTTGTTTCTAACTGCTCTGTCTGTTGTGCACATGTATATCTATTGTGAGTTGAATACACAACTTTATTTTTAATTGAAAAGCTTTACATTTTTCTTTGTATATTTTGGTACAACACTATCCCTCTCTATTTAATTCCACTCTTCCTTCCAGTCGCTACCAATAGCCACTTTTATAAGCAGCATCATTCAGATGGAAAGTTTTCTTACCAAATTAAACATTCTGTACAGATATTGATTGACTTGGGACACTCATAATACACTCTGAATCCATTGGAGTAGGATTACTTTGCCCTTTAAAAAAAAACAGAATTGGAGAATTAGTATTGTTCCAAAATTATCCCATGCAGTCATTTGGCACCTATGGGAAGAAAATCGCTCTAGATTGTAGAAATGTTATCCTCTAATTGGCAGATACATTGTGTCTTAATATACATTTAAATATGCATTAGCTTCTTGCAGATTAAAACGTTCATGTGTTCTTTATTCATAGTCCTTTGTACTGTATGTACCAATTACTTATGGGCTGTGCAAAAAAGATTTTGCAAAGTAATGCGTATTTTAAGCTGGGAGTCAGTGTAGTTTTTAAAATTCCATAACTTCTGTGATTTAGTTTTGTTTAAAAATTACTATTAAGATATGTACTGCAACCAAAACCTTCAAATCTGGATGCCTAATGTTAAGATTCTGCATCTAGGTTTTTCCTAACAGACTGGTTTTAAGATGTACTGAACATCAGTTCCTGTGGGAGCAAAAGCTGTTTCTTGGTTTCAGAAAATCAAGTGAGTGTTACTCCAACACATATTCAGGGCTTCTCTTTATTGGTCTACACTTCAGTCAATGAAATTTACATTTTCTCTTTAGCAATTTTCCATGTGTGAATAAATTCATAAAGTGGTTGCTTGAATATGGAAAGACTTGCCTTGTACCAAAACACCATGTAATTGTCCATTTAACTGTTGCATTCTTAACGGGGCTAGTGTATTCCAGTGATTTGGTGGGGAGATGTCAGACCTTATTTTCTTGGATATCATGATCACTCTATTCTGTTTGTTTTTCCTCTCAAGTGAATGTGCTGTCGTGATTGCTCTTTTATCTCCTATTACCTGAACTGCATGTACTGTGCCAAGAGAATTGAAATGGCTGATGCGCATTTGCACTGTGGAACATGTGATAGGGGTAAAAGCCACCATGGTCCAAACAGCCTTAAAATTATGACTCTCTGGGGACTGAGAGTCACTTAACTGGATGCAGCCTCTGTCCCACTTCCTCATTTAACCATGACTGTAAAATACCTTAGCCTGCTGTAGTCTACATAGCTGTATGCATATTCATATGAATAACCTGTAATCTTAAAAGAAAGTTTTCTTTTGAAAATGGTTAATTCTTTGATACGTGTCACTGTGTTGGGAAACCTTAGTCAATAAAGGAGACGGGAGTAAAAACAGAAATAACGTTAGCTAGTGGAGCAACTGTGGCACCAAAATACTAAGAAGATGGAAAAGTATTAAGATGTGTCAAAACCTTTTTCCCGTCAAGAAGTTTTGTGGGTCTTCCTGTATTGTGGGAAAAGAGAGGTGTTGTTTGGCCATTCATCTCTGCTTCTAATGTAGTCTCTTAAGTTTGTTGCAGAGGCTTGATGCTGGGGAAGAAGGGAGAGAAAAACAGCAGGTTTCTTCTTTTAAACAAAGCAAATTCTACTCTAGTGGCAGAATCATCCCAGATAGCAAAAATACAGTCCACTATTAGAACTAAACAGTGCCTAACTCTTGTGTGTGAGATGTGTGTTTCATTTTGCCTCTTTAAAACTGTGGGTTTAAAAAAAGGGGAGGGAGGGGAAGAAGTTTAAAGAATAAGCTTGTATGATGGTGACCCAGTTCTTTGTTCACATGCGAAATCAACATAAATATGAAAATGGGATTACACTGGAGTAGCACTTTCCCTCTCAGGCAAGCTGAGAGGTAAAAGCCACCTTTTTTGGTAAATCCCATGTAACTGCTTTGCCACAGAAGAAAATTAGAACCTTTCACACAGAAACTTCACCTGATGAAGCCTGACAGTATGTCAGGAGCCTGAGAGCCATGGCCAACCTAGCCAAAAGCAAAGCAAGTCTGGTCACTCTTGCCTTTACAACAGATGCAGTTCATGGTGGCCCATGGTGTCTGAACAGTGTCTTTGCTGCAAAGATGAAGTGGAACGCTGCCTTGTTGTCATTTGCCTCCAGGTTTAAGCAAGACAAAGCCTCTTCCCCATGCTTTTGACTAAAATATGCAGGAGATGTAGCAGCAAAATACGGCATCTCATGCTTAGAGAATGCCCTACATCTCCTTTTAACAGGCTTGCAATCAGGTATGAATTGAAACACAGCCATGTGGGCGTGACAGAAGCACTCTTGTCTCTCAACTTTGCATAGTGTGCACTTACATTTTAATACCAACAGAAATTAAACAATGATTTTATTATTTGCTCATTTGTACTGTAAATACGGTCTTTGTATAATGCACACAGTGCACGTACAGCACAAAAAAATGCTTTTCCCTTGGAGCCACTCAAAGAGCTTTGCGTGCACATGATACCAATCTCTGTTCATTCACCATAAGCCAAGGAGAACAAACAGGATTTAAGCCTAGATTAAATAATGAGTGGAATTAACCACACAGACCTTAGCAGCTAGGAGCTCCCAACCATAGTATTCCAGGCCAAGTTTGACAGTTTTGTATAAAACTCTAGCCCAGTGATCTAGATTAAGTTTGTGCTCTTTCCTGGGGAGGAGCAGTAACTTCTGTGTCTTTTCCAAGCCCATTGCTCTTACTCTGCTAACACCTTGTTGCATTTGTAATGTGCCGGTCTTGCCATGATTCAAGTTTTTCAAATCTGCGTAGAGCTCTTATTTTCTTATTGGAATCTGTCTAGAGCTTTATCTTGCATTCAATTTTAAGATGTGAAATACTATTACAAACTTTTCATAATACCTTGCAGTTGACTGTTGTGTGGCTGAAAGACTTTGTTCTCCTTGGAAGTCCTGGCTCTTCCTCATTGATTCTTGTGACTAACAGTTCTGTATGGAAAAAGTTGAATGAAACATTGGCAATATCAATGCTGTTTACATGTATTTCAGCCATTTGGTCTACTTGATCTTTTTTGTTACACAATTCAGTGTTGTTAAAGTCCAGTGCACCTCAGATACAGGCAAATCTTGAAGGACAGGTATACCACAAAAAAAGGTATTACTATTGTATAATATGCCCTCCCCAAATGGTTTGCACCTATTTTTTGCTATTGATAACATTTTTCCTCCCATCTTCTACTTCCTTGGATGAATTCTAAAGCTCTTTGTCCTTAAAGCCTGTGTTAGTTTTTCCAATAAAGAAGATTTGGCTTTGTCAGTTCAGTTTGCATATAAAGAGGCTGTCTCCCCAAACAAGAACTAAAATAACACAGTTTTAGTTTATAGGAGTTAATTTACTCATTAACTGAGGGTGTCTGTTCAAATATAACCAAAGCTAATTATACAAAGTTTAAAAAATCAGGATAGGCAATGTGACTCTTTCTAATAACCAAGCAAACTCAGTATTTTTAAAACTGTAGAAATATACAATAAATGTATTTGTACTTGAAGTCCATATTTCAAGGAAAGATAGAGGTTGGCCCTCATCAGGGCTTAAGTAAATGTTAACAAGGAATAAAGCAAGTCTCGCTGATTTTTGTTGGCTAAGAATTTAACTTCTGGTAGTCATACCATCCTTCTCCTTTTTCAGAATCTGGGTGGGAGTTTCTTGCTGTCTTCTATAAATTTTTACTATTTTAGCAAAGATTTATTTACGATATCAATAAACAATATTATAGACATATCAGAAATGTATTTAAAGCTGAAATGACTTTTCAGGTTTCTCTGTGTTCGGCCATTTTCATGCAGAGCTTTTATCCTGTGTGAAAGGAGTGAATTTACCTTTTCCCATTCCCTTCCCTGTTCATAGTTTAAAGATGCGATTGGTTGCAGTCACTTTCATCTGCATAGTTGATCATTTTTAAGCTGACTGCCATATCATGTTTAAATCCACTGCTCAAAAGAAACCAGAGCATTAATGTTAAAGGATTATGAGTATTTTTTGTTGTGAAAAGTGTGAGTTCTTAAGAATCTTTTCTACATGCAGTTTTCATTCAAATTCAATTTAAATGTCATTTTTAATCGGATCCATACTTTGACAAAGATGATGCGTAAGAGCTGTTTTTAGCAGTTGGATTGTTACTTTGTAAAGTATTAAAGCACTAAACCAATTTTTGCAATAGGTAGTAAAACTTGCTTTTGTTTCAGAAACTTCCAGTTATAACTGTCGCACTTTTTATAGCAGAACTGTATTTAATTTCTTTCTTTTATGAAAGATTACTCAAAGTAACTGATAGCTCTGTAATCTGTGTGAATTGGCTTCTCCATTATTTGAAACTGAGAGAAGCTATAATGCCTATTCAATAAAATTAACTTATTTCTAAAGTATCTGTTTGCATCAATTTCTGTTTGTGTTGTTTGTGTACTCTCCTCAGCGAAATGCTGAGGAAACGCTGAAACCTAGAAGAGCAACAAGGGGCAAACTGGGGAGGGGGTTTATTGACTCATCACAAGCTTTTATTCTGCTGCCATAAAGCTCGCTCAGTTTGATTTAAAGAGTAATTTGCATAAATAGGTCAACTCTGACAATCTGTGGCAAAAGACCACAATCCAGCACTTCCAGGCCTGTTCAGCTTCCATTCCTGCAGAGCACACCTAGTTCCTGGGCTCCGAAGGCACAAGGCCCCTCCGTGCAAGGATGGGCAGTGCTGCCACGCCACTGCGATGTCGTAGTACAGGCTGGGCTGTGATTGTCCCTCTTACTGTCCTCGGGAAGTCTATGCCTACATCTAATCAGGTGTGAGACAGGACGTTGGTCAAACAACTATTTTTGAACTGGCATGTTTCTTTAGAGAGATCCCAAGTGCTGAAGAAGTCATCGTAACACATGATGAGCTGTTCCAACAGTTAATTAACCATTTTTAAAAAAACCCTTCTGTTTCTAACCTGAATTTACTTAATTCCAGTTTCTGCCTTTGCATCTCATTTCACTTCTGTCTAATTGAGGAGCTGTCTGTTGCCCTTGAATTGCTTGTACCCTCTGATGGTGCCATCCCCTAGCCTTCTTGCGAAGGCAGATCATGCTTTCCAAGGCTGTTGCAAAGGCACATTTCCAGTTCCTGGAATAGAATCTTTCTCATGCCTGTGCTTCAAGTCTCCTCCAGCTTTTTTATCATCTCCCTTGATAAGTAGTCTACCTAAATTAGACTGAAAGGTTTTTGTGAAATACATGCCAGCTACAACAAAAATTAATTGAGGCAGAGTCTGCTGCAGACTTGTGTTAGACAACCTCTCTCCTGAATTAGTCTCTAATTCTATGTAAGAATTTATAATGTCTGCATTTCAGCACTGGTTTATTTCTGAATTGACATTATTTTATATTTTATTCACAAAAATGTTTTTAGTCTTTCTGGCCATACGATGCACAAGGAACTCTCATTCAGCTGCTCTTCAGCCTAGTATTTTTTGGAGTCCTTGCTTCCTGAGCTAGAGTCCTGCATCTGGTGAGTATAGCCAAGTCATTGTCTGGGGTTGTTTTTTTTCCCTAAATGTCCGAGTTAATTTTGATTGTATCAAATACACTTGGTTTGTTCGTTATCTAGTTTACTGAGCTGTCCAGATTATTCTTGTGTTAGCATACAATCATTTAGTCTCCTAATATTATTAATAATTCCTTAAGCACTATCCCCTGGTGATTGATAAAACCATTAGTGTTTGGCCCTCTCTTGAGACAGTAGATTGGTGATTAATTATTTATCAGTTAAACTTCTTTTCAACTAATTTAAAAAGGTTTAAAAGGGACTGCTTTTTAGGATACTCAATTTTTATTTTACCCTTCCTACATCTTGATTCAAGTTCCATATTAGCCATTTAACTATTGTGCCTGTGTTCACATCATGCATTTACCTTCAAGAATTGCTGTTTGACAGCATCTCGAATTTGAACTGAGGATAAATCAAATAGTAAAGTAGTTGTGGGGGAGGGGGGAAAATGGGCAGACATAAAAACATCTTTGAACATGTCTACCTGTTCTGCAGATCTCAAAGGTTTCCATCTACTGAAATGCCAACCTACTGTTAGGATTTCCATTCTTCCTGGTGCAAACATACTGTACCTAAAAGACAGGAGAGGCTAAGGGTCAGCATACCTCACTCTGTACAGGTTATGGACTTGCTCAAATCTGTGCATTTGCTGAAGAGTTGTCTTAACTGGCATTAATTTCTAGGAATATGGTTCTGAAATATAAGGACATTGTAATGTTAAATGTGTCTGCCTGGCTGATTGATACTGGAATTATTTTACCTTTATTGCAGTGGTACATGAAATAATTACTGTGTACTCTTTTTTTTTTTTTTTTTTTTTTTGTATCAGTTTAAAGGCCACAATCATGCAATTTGTTCAATACAATCAGATTCCCAAATCCTAGAGCTTTATCAACTCCAAGAGGGCTTCTGGAAAACGCAGGGCAGACTTGCTTGCAGAACTGACATTTACAGTCAAGAAGTACTTCATGACTTTCATGGGGGAAGGGCATTAAAGCAATATAAGGCTTTACTTGTTGAAATCTAGCATTGGTTGGCCTCCCTGGTTGACATCCTGGCCAAAATCTGAACATTCAGACTCCCTCAGCTTGTTCTGGAGATTTGCTTCCTTCTCACAGTGTGCTCGTAACTATCACAGATGAGTCTTCAGTCAACCAGAAATTCAGAAAACAGCATTTTAATTTATGCTGCTTGTC
Organism: Actenoides hombroni; assembly: GCA_024336885.1. NCBI lineage: Eukaryota > Metazoa > Chordata > Aves > Coraciiformes > Alcedinidae > Actenoides > Actenoides hombroni. The sequence goes on from WUAM01000119.1 coordinate 8,155,823, forward strand.
ACTATTCTCTCTTACACAAAGTTTTAAAGAGGAAAACCAGTGTTAGTAGATGATGACTTCCTTTGGGTCACCCTGTCAAATGGCTCTGTTTGGGGTGAACCACCTTCTCTGATGGCTTGCTCACTGCTCTAACCTGCACTGCAGTCGCCCCTGGACATCTGTTTCCAGTTAACCCTGCAGAGAAATCTGATTGATGAAGCAAAAGCCAAGGCAGTCACCTGAGCTTCTGGAGCTGGAGAGATTCTGTCCTTCCTCTGTTGTGCCCCATTTTACACTTGCGAGATGAAAGCATTGTCTTTCTGCACGGAAAAATGTTGTCACTCAGGCTGGTCACAGAACCATCTGAACAGAAAAGCGGTGTGTCTCAGTGCTGTGCAGAGTAATACTGAATTCACTTTCTTCATTCTACAGCAAACCATCTTCAGGATGCCTACAAAGGTTGAAAACCATTGGAGTGACTGGAATGAAAACAAGGCAGACCCAAGCGTCCATACCTCTTATGCAAGATTCAACAGCATGTAAGTCATGGTATGTTGGAGGTTTTTTGAAGTGTAAAACACCACACATTAGACTTCATCTGCCAATTGTATATAAAAAAAAAAACCCTGATCATTGAGTTGGAGTGTGTAAGAAATGGCAGTGGCTAGTGTAGGACCCTATTATTAATACATTTTAATTAGTAAGTGTGTGAGTATATTTACCATGGGTAGGTCAGAGAAAGCTGCCTGCATAAGGCCCTGCCCATGTAAGGTGTGTCCAGATCCAGAACAGAATCGGGCTAAGGAGGAAAGAGCCCATCCTGTGTTCATGTCGGCTCCGTGCCATGTGTCTCTGTGAGGTACCCACAGATGTTCAGGGCAGTGGCTATTGTTAGGTACTTGTCACCTGAGAGTTAAATGAACTCACTGAGCTCATTTGCCATGTGGCAATTAAATCTATGTCTGTTTGATGGCCTTTGAGGCATTTGCTGTGCCCCTGGCTTAGATCTGGACAGTCAAGAGGGAGCTGTGTATCTTTATAACTGATGAAATCTGTACTGCAGCCAGTCCACTTTGCCTTTGGCTTCTGCTGTTCATACAGGGACTCTTGTTTTTTGAAGAAATTGTAAGAGAAGCCAGGATCTCATTAACTGTAGCATAAATATCTCATGAAACTAGGCTTCCAAGATTTGTGGACAGTACTGTTGTAACCTTTTATGATCAAAAGTACTTGAAGTACTGTAGGTTGGCATTTTAGTAGATGGAAACCTTTGAGATCTGCGGAACAGGTAGACATGTTCAAAGATGTTTTTATGTCTGCCCATGTTCCTCCCCTCCCCCACAAGTACTTTACTATTTGATTTATCCTCAATTCAAATTCAAGATGCTGTCAAACAGCAATTCTTGAAGGTAAATGCATGATGTGAACACAGGCACAATAGTACTTGAAGCAAAGTATAAATGCTTCAGCATCACTTTTACTGTTTAATGCTTCATATCATTAAAATGTGGCTAGCACCAAATAGTTCAAATGCTCATTACTCTGCCACATCTGCAAACCTTTTTAAAGTTAGAAATACTATTAATGAGAAAAGACACTCTCTAGCATGTTCTCATTTTTCTGATTTTTTCTGATTTTTTTCTGATTTTTTCTGATTTTCTGATTGTTTTATCCTTCATGGGAGATAACATCTACCTCCCTGAGCTTAGAAATAAATGGATCCTTATCCAGCAGCCTTCCAAAGAGGTTCTGTGTAGAGACACAAGGACAGGTCATTATTAGGCAGAAAATGTACAATTAGGAAATTGTACTGAATAATTCCTAGGGATTTTTCCTGGTTTTTTCCCAAGTTGTTAAGCCTTCCTAGACCACAGTCATGCTTACAGGCAATGACAGTACTAAATTAAAAAGATAGTTTTTGCGTGATACTCCGCAAAGCAAAGAGAGAACTCTTTTTGAGGCACCTAAAAGGGAGGTCCTGCTTTAGATGCTGGCTGCTGCCCTCTGACATGGTCCACTGCTGTTAGATATTTCACACAAACGTTCCCTGTGGTGTCAGGAATTTACACGCTGGGCTCAGGCTAAGGTCAGGTGACCCTTACAGTATAAAAAAAACATGTGTGTGTGTAATGGTGAATGTGGATTGTGGTTGGGTAGAAGGGAGACGGAGTGCTTTTCCTCGGGGGAGAGCAACGATGCCCTTCACGTTTGTGTTGATTCCAAGGAGCTGTGCAGAAGATGCAGAGCAGGCAAGCAAGGAGGCCCTGCTCTGGAGAAGTTGCTGTTTAGCATGAGATGGGATGTGAAAAAAAAACAAACCAGAAGATGACTAAGGAAATTACTTTTCTTCTACAGACAATGGTAACATTAGCACTGATAGAAGACTGTGTCATAAAGCTGAGGGATGTGAATCTAAACCATTGCTATCAGTAAAATAACAGCTAAAATTTGAAAGCATTGGGCACATTTTTTCACCATGTTTCAACTCCCGTGTACAAGAGGGAAGGGTTTTTTTTCTGAACCTCTCATCTTAGTTCATAAAACAGATTTTCTAGCCTTATAATAGCCCAGTACTTCAAGCAGATTATTTTAAGGACCTGGTGAGGGTGCTATGCAACTTGGCTGTGATTTTTCCCTTACTTCATAACTTCATGCACATAACCGGGCAGAGCCTGTGCCAGTTGTTCTCCGGTCCCAGCCAGCCCCTCCCAAAGCCAGATCACAACACACAGAGAAGCTAGGAGCCTCAGCACAGCTGAGAGCTATACAAAAACACAGCCTGTACAGCTGCAGTTGAAGGCTGGGCATTCAGCTGTGCCTTCACTCCAGTTTAATAACAGTTAAGTGGTGAAGCACTGTCTCTTGAAATGCTTCCCATCTCTTAGCAAACACCATGTAACATACAATTTTTACAGTGACTAGTAGCATATTTTTACTCATAAAGTGTAACCCTTCCTTTTTAGTCTTCCTCAATCATAGCAATTTTGTAGAGAATAGCAAATGTTCCATTCTTGGACTTAAAGCTTGATTTTTATTTTTTTTTTCCTTATTACCTTTGGCATTAATTATCCCTTCTAAAAATAGACAGGGGGACTCCAAAAAATATCCAGTGGAGCCTTAATGGAAGGTTTCTTACAGGGAAGCCAACAGCCAGGCCTGATTTATTCACCCAGCCTTATTGTTTGCGCAGTCCCACCCACCACAAGGTTCCTGTTTCCTGGGTTATTCAGTGCAGCTGCTTGGGAGGGTGCGTTAGGGGGAAGCCATCCCTCACCCAGTCTTCAGGGGAAAGTCCAAACGCTGGGGAGTGCTGCGGCTGCTTTCAAACCCTCGGCCCCTGAGAGAGGCTCCTCTCCTGCAGGGAAGAGGGTGGATGTAGCTTATTTCTTTTGAGGGATCTGCTGCCCTGCTCTGCCTTCTGCAGCCAGCCCACGCCTGCCACCAGGGAGTGTGGGCATCTCCCCCGGCCCCAGTCGTCTGCGTGGGGGGCACAGCTCACGGCGGCAGCGGAGCTGGGACGGGCAATCCTGAGCGAAACTTCCTTCTTGCCTTCTTCCTGCCATGTCATCCTATTCCTCCCAGCAGGCTGCAGACAGCGGTTTCACGTCAGCCCCAGAGCGGGAAAGCTTGGGATTTGTTTTCCAGCTTCTAAAATCAACAAAAAAGTGGCACGTTCAACCAAACCTGCAAGGCCTTGCAACTCTGCGGGACCTTATTGTCTGTAATAGCACAGGGTTTGAGGTACTCAGCACAGTGACAGAGGCCAGAGGAAGAAAAAGAGCAAGTGCACTCATGTCAGGCCTGCTCAGTGGTGATTCTCTGTTGTGGTGTGGGAATCCTCCACGCCACTGGGGTGTAGGGCCAGTGGTTTAGGGGGCTGCCCCTCTCATTATTCTCTGGGAAGGTCATACTTGTGATGTCGATTGTTAGATGTCTGTGAGCTTCCAAATATGGCGTTCTGAGAGAGAGTCCCAAACTGACATATTTTTGCAGCGGGTGGGGCATGAGGCTTTAGAGAAAAATTGCATGGTCTTTGAAGTGTAAAGCTTTGAAGTTTAGAAAAGCTGGCAAATTCCTGTTGCAGTTCACTGTCTGTGGAAAATCTGGAAGGTAAGACTTCTAACCAAAGAGACTGGATAACATATTTAAAAGTAACAGACTGGGGAAGTGTGGCTTTCATGTTTTAACTGTTTAGGCAGTGGTGAGAAAGGTGGAAAAAAAAAGTCAAAAAAACGTGCCCCAAACAATATTGTCAGTCTGCATCTTGTCTCTCTTCCACTCTGAGGCTTTGAGTGTGTTCAGATCGCTGACGCAAAATGCGTGTGTGGTGGAAGGGGGAGGGAGGAATTTCTCTCTTCCCCTTGCTATTGTGTTTTGTGTCTGTTCAGTTTGTCTCCAGGATCAGAGAAATGAGTCAGAAAGTTATTTTCACAATAGGAGAGCATGGGAAAACACAAACACTGGTCTCTTAAAGACACAGTCCTGTTTATTACATACTGACGTGCCTTGCCTTCTGTTCTGTTGAATATGCTACCACATAAGCTCTCTTACACCTTCCTCTAGACCCCCCCTTTTGGATTTTGTACCTTATGCCTTTCTTTTTCTCTCCATAAAATGACATAAAATTGTCCTACCCTATACTGCTTTCTCATTTTTCTGTACTTATCTTCACCCCCTTTACCTCACCTTCCCCATGTATTGCACCTTTCATCTCTGCTTCCCACATTTTTTCATCCCATTCCTCTTACTATACTGCCATACATCTGAAATTCTCTGTCTACATCCAGCACTATTTTTCCTGTCCTTCATCTGGGCCTTTTTTCTCAATGATGTTTTCTAATTGACCAACTTGGTATATTGCCCCTTCCCTCTGGGAGACATCCCAGTCATAGAATCATAGCATCATCTACGTTGAAAAAGATGTTCAATCTCATCAAGTCCAACCATTAGCGCTGCTCTACATGTGCACTAACAGGCATTGGGAAGAACACTTGGGCTAGCTCTGAGCAAGCCAACTTGGGCAGTATAAGCCTTTGCAACCCTTTGGAACCTACCTTACAAGTGCTAATGCAGCAGGCTCAGACCTGCTGCAGTGTGCTCCGGCAGACGTGTTTGTCCAGTGACGCAGAGAAGAAACATCAGCTCAGCAGAGACTTGCCAGCAGCAGTGTCTCGGAGCCTCTCTTAGCCCAGCCCCTGGTGCCAACCCCTCTTTTCCTGTTGAACATTTGCTTTTCGGCCAGTGGGAGCCAAAGATTAAATCTAACTCCTGCTAGTGCCAACCAGGTAGGACAGGCTGATCCTTTATTTACCATTATGATGAGGCAGCAGTTACACTCCAGAGCTCTCTTCTCTTGGTGAGGTAGAGTTATTCCAAAGCGCAGTGTCTAGGTTTTATTAGCAGACCTCTGGGGGTCTGTTCTCACCTAAATCCCCGCTCGGGTTTTCTCAGATCTCTTTTCTTCATGTTTTGTTTTTGTTTCTCCCTCCAGACTTGTTTAATGCAACCTTGTTCTTTGAATTGCCCAAGGCACAAAGCTGGCTCCCAAAGTCAGTGTTCATTCATGCTTCCCTCTTCCCCTTTTGCTGCTCAGATGTCTGGGCATCCAGACTCCCCCTCCTTGGCTGGTACATGGATTGAGGAATCTATTCAAATCATCCTTCCCTCACTCTTTATACACTTAGCTCTGCCAGCAACACAATGTAGCTAGCTAGATGTGTGCTTGCCTGCTTGAATTACTGTTTGACTTAGCTCCCTTCTCTACTGCTCTTAGAGAAGATGATGCAGTCTCTGGTCATCTTTGGAGATGCTGCCACGTTTGCTTGCTCTGCACTTCTTCAGGAAGCCCCATGCATATTCTGGTGCTGTATGAGCCTTTCTGGTCAGCTGCTAGTAGAAACACTCAGCTTGTGTCACTGTCCTCACCTCTTTTATTTCAATCTCCATCTTCTCTTATTTTTCTCTCTGTTTGTATTGACTGTTTATTTATGTCACGTTCATCTCTTGCAGTCAATTAGCAAAGCATGCCATGGGTGTGGTTCCTGAAAAAGCCTGGGCAGTGAAACTTTAAGGTGGACTGAAGCCAGAAATGATACACAGGTAACTGTAAATAGGAAAATCCCATCCTAATTCTCTCAGTATTATCGCTTCCCTTCTGAACTGATGGACTACTGCCGTGTCTATGGACATTTTACGGCACATGCTGAGCCACAGGCAAGACAGAAACTCATCCATTTAGCAATCCGAGAGAAGTTTCTCTTGCAGGTGAGGATGTGTTAACATACATATTTCAGAGTGTGGGTGTCTGGGTGGGGTGGCACATAACATTACAGTACCAAGGCAACAATGTCATAAAGGGCATATTCTTTTAGAAGGATCTGTTTCTCTTCGCATTCTTCTAGAAAGTTTGGAAGACTGCTCTCCTGTTATCAAACACGAGGCAGATCCTTCATGTAGGAGGACTTAAGAAATGCTACTCTTCAGGGCCCATTTTCACAAACGGTGCCTAGAAGTATTGTGTAACCTGTATTTTCAAGGAACTTCAGACTTGTTCTTTCACAAGAAAGAGGAGCAAGAGTCTGTATCAACTTTCTCCAGCACCAGTGAAAAAAGACCCTTGGCCACCATCCTGCCCCAGTACAGTGAACTCAGGTACAGCGAGTGGCCGAAAAACTGGGTAGCAGCAGGTTGGACATGTCACACCCTTCCTGGAGGAACAAACAGGCAAAAAGCAATTGGACTTCTAAAGCAGCTGGACTTCTAAAGTGGCTACCTAGCCTGTCTGTTCAAGAGCAAAAACTGAATTAAGAATTGTGACTGGGGGTGAGATGACATCTGAGAAAGTATTAAGAGAAAGACTTCCAGGGGTCCGTGTTAGTTACTTCAGTGGATCTGAAATAGAAGAAGTTCCAACGGGCAGACTGATACACAAGATCTGCAAGGGAACTTCAGCTCACCCAGGTATTAGAGGTTTTACCAGAATTTTTGCTTGAGGATTCTCACAACCTGAATGCTTCAGAGAGTCCTCTGCCTAGGATTTCCAGGTTATGACACAGACATTGAGAATAAGCAGTGAGAGGCCATATCACGCGAATGTTAGTAGAAGAGAATGAAAGAAACCTGTGGTTTTCTGCTGGACAGAAGTATTTTGTCTTCTGTTCCAGCGAGGGTCCACTAATAAAGGGTCAGGGCTATCCACTGCATGAGCAAAGAGTGTTATTCTCGGATAACGAATGAGCCCTCAATGCAATCATTAACATAGTTAAGCATTTATGTGATTTAGCTAGTTCCTCTCTGTAAGTTATAAATTAGCAGATCATAGACACATACAGACGTCCAAGATAACTGGCACACAGAGATACTAAGTAACACTGACAGTTCAACACTGTAATGAATACGTGGGGAAACCTCTTACAGATAATGGCTCTGAACAGTTTTCATGACCCCTGCACAAGAAAGTGTACTAATTTCAAAATAATTCCCACAATTTCCCCTAGCTTAGTAAGGATATTTTAGCTTTCATCTTTCAACAGTACTCCACTGTTGTAAATGACTTTTGCCATCAGTTATAATGTTCTATAGACAGATAATCATTATAGGGCACAACATTGTTTTCCTGGGGTTGTGGTGTTACTGTCAGAGGAGGATCAAGGCATACATCTGCCATGGCCTCATGTCTTTGAGAAAGTCACTCAAATCTCTCATGTTTCAATTCTCTCATCTTTAAAATTAGGAAAGAACATTTCAGGGAACTGTAAGATTAAAATACTGTTCTAATAGGACATTGCCACTTGTGGAGATGACATCAGAAATTTGCAAAGAACTGAGCTTTGAAAAAAAGATGGTTGACTCTGACCTTTAAGTCATGCATATTAATTCCATAACCATCTTTTAACAAAAAACACAGAATATACCAGCTTTGAGAAAGGGATTTCACTATGCAACTCTAAAATACTAGTTAAAGCAGAGAAGAGTGCAAAACAAACATCACAGAAACTTTTTCTCAATGATTACAAAAATCCAGTTAAACAATAGCACTGGGTAAAATTTAAAGAAAGATATTGAACAAGATATCAAGCCTCAGATGAGCAGCAGAACCATTAACAACAGATGCTTCTTAACTGAGAAACAGAGAATTAAATTAAGATAAAATAAATATTTCATAGTTACAATTTTTATTTGGGAAAATAAACATCCCTCTCCATGCATACAAGTTAAAACCATATTTTATAGTTGTTAATTTTCTTTTTTTTTCGTTTTTTTTTAATTGTTGTTGCATAGGACATTATCACAATATATAATCTATGCAGTACAAAATACATAAAAAGTTACAGCAGAGCAAGAAAAGATGAACGTATAACTGTACAACTGTAATACTTCAATGTAGTGATTTCAAGAGTTGAAATGTGACCCATGGAAGCATTCACGTGCTGCTGATAAAACTACAAGTGAAGATGACACTGGTAACGTTACAGTTCACCAAAGCTGCAAGTATATATGTAAACGTGCACACTTACTGACACACACATTCTCCATCACCCACACAGGCACGTGCTTGTGAAAAAGCATATGCGCGTGCACGCACGCCTCCCCCAGAATGCACATAGACACAAGGAACTGCAGCCGTAACTGGAGATGAAACTCAACTACTAATCTCAAAAAACCAGGTTCAAAGTTTTCAAACGCAGTGGTGTTTGGATCTAGGATTTTGGTCCAGACCCATCACGAGTTATAATGAAATGGATACCTGTTTTTGTTCCGTAGACATCTCTTCACTATGCATTGTGTAGT
>WUAM01000119.1:8164704-8229564 GCA_024336885.1 Actenoides hombroni
TTTAAAAAAAACTATACCAGTGGATGGGCTTTTGCTTTCTATATTCTGGCTTACGGGGTAAAGAAGTAGAACTTGGTTCTTTTCTTCTGCCAAAGGCTACAGCTTTATCCCCAAAAGAGTTAAAATTACAGACATTCATCATACCATTCACTGACATAGACTATATGTTAGCACCCAGTGCACAAACAGATGGTGTGATGGAGTACAAGAGCACCTGAAAGTCAGTTTGGAGGCATCACCTGATGAAATCAGGAAATGAAACAGCAGTGAAAAGACAAGTTTTAGGTATGCAGAGTTCATTTTCCTTATTCTTTCTTCACAAACCATGTTCTCCAAGACAACAACGCACTTCACACAGTAAAAATTCTAGAACTCATGGCAAAGAACAGGAGAAAAGCAGTTGTGAATGTGAATAGGTTGAAATGGGTAAGCTCCTCACCCAGCCTTTTTCTGCCTGACTGTGTGAAAGTCAGAAAGCACTGAACAGCTGGATAGAAGGTAATGAGGTTTTAAAGGTACAGAGGCTCTCACAGCTAAAAGTTACTGCAAGGGTTAATGCTGTAAAGAAGGTAGGATACACACAGGAATTAGGTGTTACCATCAAACAGAGGCTTCTGATGACGTGTCATAAATATATACCTTTGCAGTTATGTAACGTAAACAGATACTATGCATATATTATAAAAGCGAGGAACAACTCATCTGCAGATATAAACAACTCTCACAATAAAATCTAGCTGCCAGGAGTTTACCAGGACTGCTTCCTAAGAAGCAGGATGAAAACTGAATTCATGTGACCATTAACGCACTTTAGACCTTTGCACAGGCTGAGGTTAATGGAAGGGGTGAATGAGTTTCTCAGAGCGCCTTTAGTTTCAGTTGAGTAGTGGTAATGGAGTGATGATTTTAACTTGCACTCATTTCCTATGGCAAAAAGCAGTTGAGCTCAACTCGTAGACAGGACGACAGAATCATAGCTGGAGAAAAACAAACTTTCAGGGCTTTCTTAATAATAATAAAGCTGTTAGTATAATCTGAAATTAAAAGAGAACAAAATTAAGGCAGCTTGTGGAGATTCACCTCAACACATTGCATGGGGAAAGGAGGAGGCAGACGGAGAGATGCACATTCCTCTACGTGGAGGATTGTGATGAAACCTGCACCTTGCCAGAGCAGTATTTCCTGAGTGTGCAGTAGTTGTTGCTATGCCAGGAGTCTGCTTTAGGTTACACCACTGGGTGAAACAACAAAAAGGTAAAAATCTGAGGTTAGTTTGGATAAGCACTCGCATTTCAAAATATAACTTGAGCTAGTCAGACTTCTCCTATCTGCAAAACTCAGGAGGAACCATCATGAGAAGTCTTATGACCTTGCTGGTGCTTCTGCTTCTTATCTAGCAGATGAAAGAAAAACCCAAGCACTATCTTTCCTTAGGAAAATACTAAGAGAAGTTTTGTTTGTATTCAGTTTTGGCAACTACTAGTGGTTTGGAATTCTTCATTTTATCCTAAAGCTATCATGTATTAAACATTTAATGGGGATATTTGAAACTCTAGCTAGGATTTTAAAACACAGTAATTTGACAGTCAGCCTCGCACATTCTGAGATATTTTCAGCTAAAATGCAGAGAAAAAAAAAATTAACAACAAATTTCAGAGAATTTCCTGAAAGTGTAGCTATGTTGGTTACATACAGTCTCATAGCATTCTCATCAGATGAACTGTGTGAACTGGAAATTTTGCTTTGAACCAATTTATTATTTTTTTTTCTGCTTAAACTTGGACAATTATTAGTAATATCTATGAGGAATATATACAAAATGCTTAGTTTACCGTTTGAATTAAAAGTCATATAGTACTTTTGTCACTCAGAATAGGCTGTCCCATAATATCTAAATCACATAATCTCAGTACTAATAAAACGCAGTGCAAATATTCTTTCTCCAAGCTATTAAAACAACTTGTTTGCAATGCACTTACTGATTCATGATAAATAATGTCCTAAATAAATAGCCTGGAATGGTTCCTCCTTTGCTAAAGATTTAATTCTACTCTGTTGGAAAAGATGACTTTACAACAAATAGAATTTAGTTTTCCTTTTGATTTTGTTTGGGGTTTTGGTTTTTTTTCCCCATATCCCTCTATTAAGGTATAATGACAATAAGAAATGTGTTTACTACTTGTTTGGAAGTGTGTGCACAAGACTCAGCTGACATGTAGAATTCCTTTAGCTAGATACCTTAAATGCCTTTTTACTAACTACAGCACAAGAGCACTTTTAGCAGTCACAGAAATTATTGTAATGTGAACTCCTGTTACCTGAATTGTATCAAGTTGTTAAAATTGTTTATCTCATTAGATGAGATTTAAAAGAAAAAAGAAGAAAATCTATAGAGGCACAGAGAGGGCTTTGCCCTAACTCACAGTGGTTAGGCTACTCGTCACACAAATTCAACAATATTTGTTGTCTTACAAAAAACCCTTACTATGTTCTTTCAATTTCTGTGAAATGAAATGGAAGAATTGTGCCTAATGTGACTTCCAATTCAAAAGGGGAAAACTGTGATTTTTATTGAGGTGAAATCTGAAGCGAATGAACATGAAAAAAATACTGAAACACAACTAATAGAATGTGTAGTATTGGGAATAATGTAAATATTATGGAAGTACCTATTAAACTACGTGGAAATCTATATTAGCCTCTCACAGTTAATATATAGCACAAAAAAACTTGCAAAATTTGATCAATGCAAAGCAACAAGTAAGATACAAGTTAATTTGGAATTTGAAGGCATTCACTTGACATCAAATGGCAGGTTTGGTGTAGAGAGTTTCTTTTCACCACTATACACTTCACTGCATTTACACCCTATAGTAAAAACAAGAAAACTCCAAAATCAAAAGGACTCGAATGTGTAACGTGCACCATCAGGCCCAGCCAAACCAAGGAAAGTATATTTGCTGTCAATGAGGTCTCCAGTACATCACTAAGCTCCTGGTCTTTTGCTGTATTTCCTACCATATAAAACAAAAATCTACCTCCTAATGCTCTACCTAGTGTCAAATATGTCCGAGTTATTGAAAGCTAGCCAAAATGCCTTTTTCATCTTTAAGCAGTTATTCAGAAATGAAAGCACCTTCCTTTATGCTGGTATGTGTATTTTTGAGACACTTGTAGTAGTGCTGAGCTAAAATGTAATTTTATTTTAAAACATAAAAATGCGTATTTTATTTTTCTAGTCAGAAAATATCTTAGGATTTTGGCTTCTTTTTATCAGTGATCACACTTGTGATGAACCAGGATATAGAAACTGTCTTACGCCGTTTGTCTTGCTAAAAAAGAACTGTACAGTAGGTAAGTACCTTGATAAAAGTTTTGTTGTTTCATTGTTTCAGCTATGCTATTTCTATAGTTCCTTTAAAACAAAGAAAACCAACCAAACAGAAAAATAAAAAGGAAAAAAGGATAAAGAAAATTGTTCAAGTCAGCGTGGTTTAATCTGAATATTCTGTTGGTCCCATACTGAACTGGCAGTGCAGACAGCTTAACAACTTGTCGAGAGCGATGACAGAATACCTCCAAAAATCCATACCACCTTGCAATAAAATATTACCCAGTGTAAATATATTCCCTCATGATTTAGGTTATATACTTAAGGCATCTTGTTCAGAATTTCATCTAGCATCAAACAAGTTCATCAACCTCACAGAGATTTTTGCAATAGGAAGTTGGTTTTGGAGCATCTTCAGCATGAAGTGAAAAGACGGCTTGCTACCAAAAGCAGAGGGCAGCTTGAAGACAGACTAGACTCCTGTTTGGACACTCTCCAATGTAGGTATAGAATCAGAAAAACAAACAATGGAAGAATCTGGTACTACATTCCAGTACTGGTTTGGTTTTTGTATTGTTTGTTTGTTTTTTATTTTTTTTCCCCAGTGTGTGAAACAATCTAACAAAAAGCTTCTGAGTGCAAATATATTTACAGAGTAAGGCTGCGGTTAGGGTGTGTCTTCGTTGTAACTATTGTGTAACATAAATATCCATCCCTGAGAACGGAGAAGGGGGACACAGTCGAACACAGCTGATTTGTGTTTGTATTCTCATGTTGTGCAATCTGGGTTTACAAAACTACTTGGACACCTGAGGTGAATTAAGCGGGGGTTTTTTCTTCTTTTTTTAGATTTTCTCATTTTCTTATAAAGACTAATCAAAAGGATCTGTAAATGGTTGCAAAATGTATGAAATACTGAGACAGCAGGAGTCACTAAGTGTAACACGTACGTCTGTCCATGAGGTTAGAATAGCCACTTGTGTGGCTGGGTATAGAAAATTTGACTGGAAATTGCAGTGGGAGGCAGCTATTTACCGATTTTCCTTTTTAAAAAAAGCAAACGGGCAGGGGGGAAGCAACAGAGTTTTTTAAATGTGTGCAACACAAACAAAACTCCACGTTAGGTATCAAGAGGCAAAGTGCTGACATCCAGTGCAGGTAGGTCTACGGTGAACTGGCGGGGCTGATCGTCGGACTTGAGGCATCTGATCGGCTGTAGTCACTGACAGACCCTGTTCTCGAGCTGCTTCCCCCGCGCCTCTTGAGCATGCTGGGGTGGAAATTGGCGTGGCGACGGGCGTGCTTTGTCAGGTGGTCACTGCGCATGAAGCGTTTCTCACAGAGAGGACAGCTGAACTTCTTTTCCCCAGTGTGCGTGCGGTAATGGCGCGCCAGCTCATCCGAGCGAGCAAACTTCTTGTTACATTCTTGCCAGCTGCATTCAAAAGGCCGTTCACCTGGAGGAAGCAAATGTGGCATGATTAGAAGGACAGCGCTGTCTTCCCTGTCATTGGTACACGAAAGTTAGAATAAAAAGCTTGGGAGCAAGGTAGGTGCCACTTGACACTAATTGGATGGAGAAAGTTTTACTCTCTGCTAGAGAGGAGGGAGGCCACTGTGGAATTCCAGCTCGTTAATAAAGGACCATAGATGAAACTAGTGATATTTTACAACTGCATCTTCAGAGATGATGGGCTCCTGGTCCTTTTCCTAGCAGTCACATTTCATATCTCTTGTAGTCTGTTGGACTTTACTTCTAGGCTTTGATAATACCTGTACTGAGTTCTATGGAATATTCACTTATTCCTCCAAGCTGTCCCCATGTCTGCTTGACTCAATGTTGAAGTTCAGAAGGTGTGATGAATTCTCTCTCTTCAGCTATTTAAAAACAATTCACCTAGTATTCTCCATAGCCATGCTCACGTTTCCTACATTAGCTACAAGGTCTCATTTAGAAGTGAGGCAGGGAGCACTGTATTTCAACTAGTTTGTGTGCCACATTGAAGGCAGCAGCCTTCTATCAGTAGCTAACCAAAAGCCCATGACCTGTTGTGCTTAAGGAGGGACCAGTGACCAGCGAGCTCAAAGAACTAGCAGTCTGGTAACCTGACGTGGTTCTCAACAGATCTCAGACATGAGAAATGTCTCTCACAGGGCCAGACACCTGGGCCATGGCTGTGCTGGAGGTCTGCACTTGGGCGCTGTGGCAGCTGATGTGCAGCCTGAGAAGCTCAAGCACTGGAGGCGGGCACAGGTTGCAGACAGAAGTAGTGGTGTTGGGCAGATGGGTCTCTAGAATATATTCCCAGCCTCATCACTGATGTGCTGCATAGGTTTTGACAACTCATACTATTTGTTTCCATCCTTAGTTTCTCCATGTGTTACAACTGAAAGCTTCAAATCGTGAAATGTGCTGTCCACTACTTCTGTATATTGCTTTTGTTCTTACTGCCACCGAGTCTGAGCATCACATTATTTATTTGTTATTATTCTAGAACATCTTATTCTTTTGTGAATACATGGACTTATAAAAATTGTAACTACAAAAAATGCTAACATCCTACTTGCATTAATTTTAATCTTTCTAATGCTGAAGAGGGAGTTCAAAGGCGCCCAAATAGCCGTAAAAAAAAAATCTGTGCCAAGATAAGAAGTAAAAGTTCTTCATATGCTACACCAAACAGGAAATAAATAAATAAATAAATAAATCAGTCTGCTGGAGAAATTCAATGCACCTTATTTCAAATTGTCTTGATAGCAAAATTGACACCAGCCAGCCTTCAATCTCAGAAGCCAATAATCTGTTTTAAATTCACAGATTTGGCCGTAACATTTATATCCAGGATCTGCACTAGGAGGCTCCTGCACAGAAAAAGAGATTTGCAGGTTCTTTTTCCCCTCTCTTTATGAAGCCTCCAAGATACTTCAGCCAAATCTTAAATAGCGTCTCAATGGACAGGCAATTTTTTTTTTAACAGGATTTTGTTCAAGAATATGGAGAAAGCAAGTGTCCCTGATGTTCCCTTGATTATTTATGAGAAAGACCAAGGCTCATTAGACCAATTGTTCTTAAGCACACTTTGTGGATTTCATTAGTTACGCCTACAATGCGTAGGGCAAGGATTGTATCTGTTCAGTACACAAGGGAGGTTTTCATATGGAGAAACATGAACACCATCTCCTAAGTGATCTGCAAAAGGCAGCTAAGACAAACAGGACTGCTTTCAGTTGGCTTCCCCTGAACTAAAGCCCACAAACTTATTTTATGAATAAAACCACCACCAACTGTATTCTTATAGCTCAAAAACCCCCATGTAAACCCATTCAATGTTCCTCCCCAGACTTCTTCTGCAAGCTGTCAGGGACTCATTTCTCAGTCTGCTGACAGAAATGTGGAACAAATGGGAAACATATATTTTGTCTGTGTTTATCATGTATCCAGTCATCTGCTCCTGCCTGTGGTGGGACATGCCAGTCATCCCTGTTATGTGACCAGATTCACTAGCCTTCTTCCTATGTTTTGGTCATGTAAAAAATACACTTCTAGGAGGACTATGGGACCTTTGGGAAGAAGGTCAATGAGACCTGGTCTGACATCTGGATCTGGTGTGCAGAATCAAAGTTTTTTCTCCCTGAGCTAAGGCATCATTTTTTGTAAGTCAATGGCCTTTGGACGTTTCTATTGCACAAGTTAATTTTCTCTGTGTTTGTTTTCATTACAAATGGTGACAGCAAATGGTCTTCACTAGAAAGACTGTCCCATGAAATGACTGCTTTCAGACAAGGAAGGCAAGTGTTAACATGCAATGTTTTGCTTCTGCCATTGACAACACCATGAAGCACAAAGAAAATGGTACACTTTCTGCTGATTAGTTAGTATGGCATTAGCTGCTTTTTTCTATGTCTAGCATTTGGTAGCCAGCAGTAGGCATAACAGTCCAGATCCTAATGAGAGAAGAGGTTCTGGAGCAGGACTGTGTAAGATCTGTGTTACCCTGCACTAACAGTCAGGTGATGAAGGTATTGCACAACTTATCTCCTCGTCTCCTCACTGCACATCAGATCTGGAGGTTCCTACTCACCTGCCTGATTTCATGTTGTTGATGATGGTTGGTGGTGATTTTGGTGCTGAATCAAAAAAACCCAGCCTTTCTTCCACTATTTCTCTACTGCCCCTGTTCTTCTTCTGGGGAGGTTTTTGGTGGGTTTTTTTCCCTCAGTCCTCTCTAGCCTTGATTTGATATCTTTTTGATAGTTTCCTTGAAGTTTCCTGGGCAAGTGCTTTTCCTCTCCATGTACTCTGTGACAGCTAGCATCACTTTAGTAGTGGTATTAAGTTCTCCAGAGAGCTTCCCAGCTTTGTTGAGGTTTAGCGATACCTCCTCAAATAAAAGCTGTATTGTGAGGAAATGCTGAGTGCCTTGTGTGAAGATATCAGAGTCATTATTGTTCATAAAAGAATTAGTACACTATCTAGAACAAAGTTGCTGCAGGGTATTAACTAAGACAAGACCTAGCAGCTGCTCCAAAACCACACGTAGAAATTCACAGCCTGTCATCAGTCTCATCTCTCAAACAGAAGGGATGTGGTTTTCATTGCAGGTAAGTTATATAAATGTCCTTTTACTGGCAGTAAAGCAATCAACAGAATGAGAGATTATATGACTTGGTTGCCTAATCTCATTAAGGAACATGCAGCCACAGTACAACTGCCTTGCATAAGCAGTAACCCATGGACATGTTGTACTCAACAAAGAGCTTTCACCGTTAAAGTGGCTGTAAACAACACAATAAAGATTTTGAGCTCCATCTTGGGTGATGTCAGTCAGAATTTTACCTTTATACAATGACTGTAGAATTTGATCCTGTAAATTAATATGGAAATGTTATCAAATGTTGTAAATACATCAGGAAACACATCAAGCTTGTGAATGTGTATACGGAGGGTCTTAATGCTATGCATTGGCGGCAGCAGCAGTATTTATGTCCATTATGAGCATTACTAGCAGATCTCAGAGAGGTAAGTCTCCAAAAGATAAAGATGCTTGAAGATAAAGGAATCAGAAAGCAGCTCAGGCTTCTTTACTCTTCAGAGAGGCAGGCAAGAGATGTCTTTAAAAGATAAGGAATATTGTGAATTTTTTTTACTTTTTTTTTTTTTTTACACTT
The DNA here is from genome assembly GCA_024336885.1 of Actenoides hombroni. NCBI lineage: Eukaryota > Metazoa > Chordata > Aves > Coraciiformes > Alcedinidae > Actenoides > Actenoides hombroni. The sequence continues at coordinate 8,173,205 of WUAM01000119.1, forward strand.
TTAAATAGGTTTGGGTTTCCATGTTTCAAATCCCACTAAACTGTAACCTTTTTAGCTCCGCTGCCAGAGCACGTGACATCACATAACTCATGTTTAAAGTTACACAAGCTGATGGAAGAACATCACATTCAAGAATTCAACTCAACTGATCTTAACTGAAAATTACACAAGCAAGAACATTTTTGGCTTCTTCCTGAACTCCACCCAGTCCAAAGAAAAAAAATGTGTGTAAAGCTGCATTAAGGAACTTGCAGTGCTCACTGAGTAAAACTACGTGAGATGGGCAGGTGTACTGGCTTCTGAACTCATTGCAGTGGCACAGACCTTGCTACTCACGCTGCATATATTGACCGCCAGAGCAGACTGCCAAAAGAACATTGAGTTGTCTAGGCTATAGAAACAGCATTGAAAAATGCATCTCTCTTTTCACTTGCTGGAAGGGATTCAGAAGCAAGCAGAGCCAGCCTGTTCTTAGGATACTGTACAAAGGTCCTTTGTATTATTCTGTACTTGTCAATCATTATATATATTGAGGCAATTATATAGCTACAGGAAACAAAAACTACAGAGATGGTGGAACCAGATCTGGTGTCTGCTGAGCTTGATTTGTACTATATTTTTAGTGTACTCTTGACTTCACCCCAACCCGCATGTAGCTGTAAGGGTTCCTTTCATATGTACTTTCCTATGACACTCCTGTATGGAATCTGGAGTAATCTGCTTCATGTTTCACCAATTCATCTCTATGATAACCAGCATTTGACTAGCAATTAAAAATTATACCAAGTACTGTGTAGGCCTAAGTATGCTTAAAAAATAACCTACTAATAACTGAAATGCCAAAACAGGTTCAAACACCTGTGATACCAACCATTTTTGGAATTACAATGTGAATATTAGGCAATCGTAGCTGAACAATTTGAAATGTGATATCCACTGCCCTACAGATTAGAGTATGAGTAAATCAAACCACTTATTGGTGGCTATTTTTTTTCAATTTAACTCATGTAGTAGTTCTGTACATTATGTTAGAATCTTCAAGCATGTGCCAAGACCACGCAGTAACCAAGAAACTTCTATCCCGGGAATTCCACAAGTGCCTGAAAAAACAGAAAGAGTAAGCCAGAAACAATTTTCTGTGATCTTTAATCTGGGCTGCTGCTTTACAGAACAGCATTGTATGTTGTCATGAAAACAGACTAGAAACCTGAACATGCCACTGTATTCTATTCTATTAAAGGTATATATGGAAACACAGATCAGCAGGCTGAGCGGGGAGGATGAGGGGCAGACAGTTAAATAGAGACGTGTTTGAAGCAGCCTTCCTCCCAGAGAGGAAATGCTATCCTGGGAAAAAAAAAAATTCAGCCAAGCAGACTACATTTCTTGAGACTGGATGTTATTTAAAAGAAAAAGTCATCCTTCAATGATACACATTCATGAATATTTTAATTCCTGTTATTCTCGTTTATAAACAAGTCCTTTTGCATAGCTAAAAACCCAAGTCCTTATCCTTGCACGGCTTTGATGTTTGATGAATGGTGGTTTCTTTATCAAGTATTTTAAAAAGGCATCAAAAAATCCCAGAGCCTCACAATTCCGAGTTCCTATAAATTGTAACCAGTTAGTTTTAAATTGATGATTTGGGGTCTGACATTTCATAATTAAACAAGCTTTTTAATATCTCGGCTACTATCAGCCCTATCTAACAGAGGTAGCGAATTCTGCAATATTGACTAGTTCCATGAAAATTGGGAAGTTTTAGTAATGTTCTCAGTGAAAATAAAAGTTACAGGGTGAATTAGACTGTCAGTAGACACCAGAAACCCAATATGGGAGTGTGGTATGAATGACCAAATCCAAGAAAAGCTTCAGTCAGAGTTCACATGTTATTAGATACTGGGGCATAACACACTTCCCCAAGCCCCAAGGACACACAGCGACAAGGAGCTAGGTTGCACCAGTGTCTGCTGACAGAAGCAGGAGTATTCCTGCTATTTCCATAATCTGTGATGTGACCTTTTTTTAGGAACTGGAGTTCTCAGATTTCCAGCAAGCATGGGCCCAGTCATCAAGTACAACCTCACTTTGAAGCGTGGGCATCTTTATTTTGATCTTAACAAATGTAGGCATTAAATTGATAAATCATTGCATTTAATGTTTTCTGCATACGTAGAAGACTACTAGTGAGCAGGAGCTGCAACAGCTACTTGAAATACCCAGTATTTAAATCTTTGGTTTATTTTCTATACCTTAAAATTTTCAATGGGTTATTTAGATATATATGAACATTTCTTGAAAGGGGAATTTCCAAGCAGCAAGTTTACATTTTAAGTGTATAACAAGTGAATGTGTGTTGCTGTTTGCTCTGGAAGTGCTTGTATTGCTCCATCTGGGAGCAATGATTACACCTTGTGACTTACCTGCATAAGAACAGCTAGCTAGAACAACTCAGATGGCAAGTGAAGAACACATGTTCAGATACTATAAGGACAATGGCTACAATGCCAGGGAAATGTCAGTAGTGCAGAATTGCTCCCCTAGCCTTAACAACAGTCAGGTCTGCCCAAGAACCAAAATAACTGATTTGATATCTTCCATGTAGCTATCTGGTCCTTAAGGTTGTTACCACTCACTCTCACCATAATAGTAACAACCTTTTCTTTTCTAAAGGGGTTATGTTCTATTAGTAATATTCTAGGCCTTTGTTTCAAACTTGTTCAACAGTGTCTTTTATCTGTTTATAATAATTTGAGCTACTTTACTGTATTTTTATCAGCCACATTTTCTCTTTTATCAAGGCAGAATCATTCTAATCTTTTTAGCTTTTTGTAAATTTTTTTCCAGGACACTCCATCAAATAATCTTTGTGTTGTCTACAATGTGCATTCCATGGCTCTACAGAATCCCTTTTCAAACTGGGATGCCCAAGCTGAACTGCTCTGTGTGAGTTTCTACAGCCTAGCTATATTTAAAATACCCATGGTTTTTTATCCTGCATTTTTGCACAGTGATTTGAGAATCTGAAATTTGAACCTGTTGTATTTATCAGGTCATTTTCTGCCTACCATGTTAACTCCTGTTTGGTTCTCACTTTATCTCTGCTGAAGTGCATCACTGTGTGTTCAGTACATTAGGCTTTAGCTGGGAGTGGAACACAGCTTAGTTCCAGACCACTTCATACAACCAACAGGAAGTAGCTGAAAGCTATGTTCCAAGATCTGGAAAATAAATCTTACATCAAATTGGCTTCAAAATGAAATGGCCATAAATTTTTCTAAAAATAAATATTGCCACATCCTTTGCTAGGGTTTTGAATGGAAGAGAAATAAGGGCTAGAGCTGTGTGGACAACAGTTTCTGCTCAACTGAAAAAATAAAAAAACTTTGTGCTACAGAAGAATTCAGCAAACCAAGAAGCCCATAGTAATTTTATTTTTTGTTGACCAAAATGTTTCACAAATTTTAGGGTTGGTCTTTTGTAACACTATTTTAATTCCTTTAGCTTTGGGGACAACTTTCAACCCCATGACAATGTTAATCTGAAAAGAACCAATGAAACACACTATCAGTCTTGCTACGTGTGACTGCACTGATAGCATGTACACTTTAAATGCACTATCTGTATAGCAATACCTCTTGGTCTGTAACATTGTAAGTAATCAAAACTCCATCTGCCTCTTACAAAGGTAGGAATCCATCAGCCAGAAAAAATGGTGAAGTTATGTAATTATATGAGATGGTGTTTACAATGCCTGCAATTTCAAAGATACAGTGCACAGTTCTATATGGATTTATCTCCTTACAGTTCTATATGGGTTTATCATTGTTATTTAATGCTGCTCTTTTGTTGATTCTGTCTTAACTCCAAAGGTTAACATTCACTGTTTCACTCTCTTTCCCAAAAGTTCTGACGCACAACCAAAATGGAGGCCTCCCATCTAAGAAACGAGGAACACCTGAGCTGTTAGCATACCCATGAAGTCAGAAACTTAGCCTCCCTAGCAGGGACGACTTCCATGTCTAGGTGAGTGTGCAGACTAGAATGGACCTGTCTCCACCACAGGAATAACTTCTATCGATCACACTTCCATTAAGTGCAATGCCTTTGTTTACGTGGACTTTTTGTCACATCCTATTATAAAGGCAGCATTTCCCTTTGCTGCTATAATCTATGAGTAAAGCTCTTGTATTGAGTATGAAATGACAGGCCTACCTCATTCAAAATGTAAGGCAACAGCCTCAGTATCAAAGAGCTTATGTTCTAAAATAATGCAAATTAAATGCTGGAGTTTTTGTCAAAGTTAAGCACCTGCAGTTGCTGTATGTAATGTCTGTTTGGTAAGCCTAAAACTGTTATTGGGTATCCTTATCTCTGAGGCATTAAATCCTAGAGTAGTGCTCAGCATAACAACAGAAATGCCACTAATATAAAAGAGCAGCAACTTCCACTTAATATTGTCTCTCCTGTGGCTTCTTCCAAGAAAGGAGATCAATAGATGACCCTTTGACTTTGCACTTAAATGCAAGATAATTAAATCGTGTTATGCTGAAATGATGAAGTGATGAATTCTGGGAAGATGTGTCTTAACTATGTGTCATTTCCGAACCACACTGAACCATAAGTCTCTGCAACGAAGGGAACTCTGGGACCTAGTACAGTAGCCTTTTCATAACTGTATTTATCTAATTTGCTCTATTCAGATCTACGAATGTAAGAAAGGAGGATGATTATTAAAACCTCTATTGTGAATTTTAAAAAATAAATTAAAAAAACCACTGTAAATAGATCCTCTAAACACATCTGGGTATTACTGAATGACAAAACTATTGCATCACCTGGCAAAGGAATTTCAGCCTAGAATTCTTGCCTTGAGCCAAAAACTTGTTGTTTAAGGCGCTTTCTTCATTCCTTATGTACAAAGCTACAAAGCTTGTATCTCCAGCATAGGTCAGAGAAATCTGGCCTCCTAAAACATACAAGAGAGTAACATCAATGAAGGTATGTGGGATTATGTTCTTTTTCTGTCATGTTGATGAGCAAATTCAAAACTTTTAAAGTGACAAGGGACTAGAGGAAGGCTCTCCAAATGTATGTAATAATAAACACTGTGTTTTTATCAAATGAGTCCAGGTAAAACTTGGAAAGTAATCATATGGACTTTGATGACTATATATGCTGGACTGCGGTCTTGTTTAGCCATTTGCATTCTGATGTTCCTTCTGTTCTAGCATGCTGGTTTGTTGTCTGCTACAAGCTGATGATTTCAGCTGTATCACTCACCCTCTGTTAGAACAAACAAGGTGATTAATGAAAATGTTATGCAGAGAGCAACTGAAGCCAGGAAAGAAAACTCCCTAGACTTGATTATCCCTCCTCCAGGAGGGAATAAATATTCCTACACATAGTGGACACAACTGAACCAAATGTGTCTACAGGGAATGTGTATTTAAGGTACCAACAGATGCACAATGTTTCCATTACAAACTGCTGTCTGTGCTGATCTCTCCTGTGCTACCTCGGAATTGTTCGCTTTGTTACCCAGCCCATTCTCCAAACTCAAAACATTTCCAGATCAGACATTCAATTGTTAGCAGCTCCACAGGAGCTCTACAGTGTTACACTCCTTGGCATACTGTCTTTCTCCAGCCTGCTCTTACAGTCGAAAAAAAGAATACATGCTCACTAGAGGACACTTCATCCTCTTCCAATCTGTGCTACCTCTTTTTGACACCTAGGATTATGTCCCAACAAAACTGACAGTCTACCTGTCAAGCCATTCATTCTCAGCGATGTGTTCTTTATACAAAGAAGTTATACACAGCAGAATTAATCAGTAGGTACTCATGGGTCAAATGGAAGGAATCAAAAAAGGCACCGCAGTGACTTCTAAATGTCATAACTGCTTCTTTGGAGATCTTCTTGAGAATGTATTTCCATGGATAACTGTGCTCCTTTTCTGATCAATGTGAGGACGTATCAGGTCTTAGAGGACTTAGCCTTCAGTGTGGGACAGAGGTTATTCCTTGCCCTTCCAACAGCCCAAAGGTCTTCTCTCTCTACTTGAAAGTTGTTATCTAGCTGGAAAAGGCTAGTTCACTTACTTAGATGGTCTTAAGTTTTAATTTATCTGAGTTCTGATCACTGTGGGAGGTAAGAACTTAAAAGTTAGATCAAACCTAAAGACTCGAACCTGAAGATGCTTATATTGCAAGAATGTCTGAAATCAAACTGAAACACCACAAACCATCCCTGTCTGTACCATGAACACAGAAATGACATCTGTAGTGGTTTAGACTGCTTGCACACAAAGTCTATCTGACAAATAATTTCTGTGGTGGCTTTCACAAGAAATCTGCATGGCAATGTTCCTGATCTCTGGTATGACAATGGAAAAGTTTTAAGCGGGTGAGTAATTAAATAATTAAGGACAAATTATATTAATCTAGTGTGAACTGTGGGTGAATTCATGCTGAAACTGTGAAACCGACTCTGTGAGCTTTACCCAGCGCTTGCATGAGTAATTGCAAAGAAGGTGTCATATGACCCCATGAATCATTCTTTGTTGACATATCAATGATTTTTTTATTATTCTATCCTATTAAAAACAGAAAAGTGTTTGTAAAGGTGCAAAGCTTATCAAATTAATGAAAAGTTGTCCTGCTATGCAAAATAACAGATGAAAAGATTATTTATCTAAACTGAAACCTGTACTTTATTTATCTGAGTTCTGAAAGATACTGAATGTAATCTGCCTCCAAATGAGGCAGGTTATACATACTTTGGCATAGACATTGCTGGTAAGTTATGACATTTTATGTGCACAGCATCTCCCAGGATCTGGGATTTCATTTTGCGAGAAGCCGAGGAAACAGAAGTTAGTAAAGTTGTCTTTGGCTGTAACTGTGAAATGTCTCTTTGTGAACTTTTGAACTGTTTAGTAACACAGCATGCATCAAACATGGGACCTCAACATTTATAAGTACACTAAAGCTGTAAAGCTGAGTGGAAAGTCTGATACTGAGACTTTCTTGCAACTGTATGGAGGAGAGAGGGAGCAGGAATTCCCTTTTATTCTAATTCTGGATGGATTGTGCCAGAGAGCAAGGTGGTGCTTAAGTCATTTGTGAGCAGCATCAGCCACTGACCATATGAAGCATCCAGCATCATGGAATAGGCAGCGCTGGAAAGTAGTTTTATGGGCTGATAATCAAAGAGTAAGTCTGTTGCTTGACACCAGACAGCTACTATTCAACGTATTCACTTAGGACTATTGTCTTTCAGAAAAGACATTATTTGCAGTTCAACATTCAACTCTTGCAAGTCTCATTTATATGTTCTCTTCTGACAATACCTTCCCTGTTTATTTTGCATCTCTTGTGTAGCAGTCTCCTTCAACCACAGCTGTATGAAAAGAAAAAAAAAGAGTACCAATTACCTGCTCCTTTCTAGTTTCAGCTTCTTTTTCAGTCTTATTTCTATGTGTTAATTCTTTTAAACTATCAATGTGTGTACACAGATTTCTAGGTCTCATAAAAGAAGTAAGAGAAGGTGTTCAACAATTATCACTGCTTAGGTTGTGTTTTCACTTTGGCTGTCTTGGTGTTTTAATCACTGGAGTGAATCTCTGGTGATGTACAGTCAGTTCTCTGAAAAATCAGGCTCCTTTCAAATATCTCAAGCTGTTTCTGAAAGCATGTGTTACCACTTTAACCATATTTTATACAAGATAGAAATAAATGGTTATTACTGAGATTTTGCAGTGAGATTCCTTTAGCATTCCTCCTTCGATAGACTTGCCAAGCAGCTTCTCCCCTAAACCTGAAAGACTTCAGGCACCAACATATCACATGGAGGGAGGTACATCATGTGACAGAGAGAGGCTGATTAGACTGCAATAGAGGAGCATCACTACTAGAGCAGTATAACTCACTCTAGGTCCATCTCAGCTCCCCCACTCTCTTCATGTTTTACAATCATTCTGCAGGACAGCTGTTTGCAGGGTGACTCAGGAGATGAGCCTCCCCAGCTGTGTCTGATGTGTGGGGCCAGGGTGGAGGAGAGAGGCTGTGGTGAGGGCTGGAAATGAATGAATGAAGTATGTGGTTGTGGAGGGGTACAAGTCAGGAGCCAATTATCTGAGTATGACTCTGGATGTAAAACATAACCGAAAAGCTAAGATCTCAAGTACAACAAAGACATATTTCAAAGACAGCTCTATCAAGGGCATCTTGGTATACATAACTTTGAAAACACCTCTCTGTACTTTTGAAGCAACTATCTCATGTACTCACATAGAGAAATCAACTTCATTCCTTTTTTCTAAAGGAAATACTACTTCCAATACTTCAAAGTAATATTGAAAGGAACATCGTTACTATTTTGAGAAGTTTACTTAATTATACATATATGCAAACATGGCCTCTTTACCAACTGTAACTGTTTTTCTTTGCATGCCACGCCCATGCCTTTATAGAGCAGTCTAGCTTTAAAACCAGTTATGTCTCACTGCAGAATGTGGTTTATACATATGAATCATGCTAGAAGGGCTGCCTAGGAGCCACCATTTTCTCTCTTAAGTACTTTAAAAGCCTCTTGACATGTAAACCATTTTACTGTGAGTGCTTCCTTACTAGAGATTCTGAATACTACAGGTATCACGTAAAAATGCAGTTGCTGTAGACAAGTTGTAGTAGAAAGATCCATATTACTTGCCAAAAACGTAAATTACTAGTGCCTCGGGCACATTTATTCATGCTCTGCTATGCAGGTCTACTCCCTAATAGACCTGCTTTTTTGAGTGAGGAGAGGAAACCTTCTGGCCCTTCTGGCTTTTTGAGATGGTGTGCCTGTTCCTTGCATGTGCAGGAAATTAGTTGACCACACTTTGCAGAGGGGATAAAGAAATACTCCGCAAAATACCAGATTTTACTGTGGTCAAATATTTTTCAGGAGAAGGTTCCTGTGATGGAAAAGATACATGAAATAGGAACTGCACATCATTTTAAACTCTTACTGTGAAATTCTAAAAGATACCCCTGCCATGTAAGGCAGCACGCTAGCTCCAAAGCCCTATGCAGAGGACACAATTTTTCCTTTGAAAAAGATCATCCCAGCTATTCCTATTTCCATTTGGACTCTTGGTCAATCTTGTCTTAAATCTGGGAGCTATGAAATTATCTGAAGCTGACTTCCTGTCCATATTCCTGGCTCCTGCTGAGCACAACTCTGGCTGCCATGGGGGGTCTCAGTCTGGGGTTTGGGAATCACAGTGTACAGAACTGTAGGGCTCCTAAACTTGAGTAATCAGGAGATTCTGTAACAACAGATCGACTGTATATAAATGCGATGAAAACAGGAATTGCAACTTCTGTGAGTTGTGTTGTATCCTGACTTAGCTTTAGGGGGATTGAGATGATCTGACTATAGCTGTTGCAGTCTGACAGTGCCAAACAGGACAGTTTATTATGCCTACAAAAAACCGCGATGCACAAAGTACTTTGACCTTGAATTTTAGCCAGTTCTTTAAAACTCGCTTTTACTTTCTTTCGAAAAGAAACGTTTCTACAGCTCAAGTTTAGGATTGTTACTCTTGGTGAATAGCGGACAAAGAAGAGAAAATCCTAGTCTTAGGGAAAATAAAACATCATTACACTGCACACGACCAGGTATGTGTTTACCATTATTTGCAGAAGATACGTAACCCCAGCACCGCGATGTTGTATACGCAACGCTAGCTGCATGCTCATAAGTGCACGTTTGTAAATCAGCTTTTCAGTGTAACCTCTTTGTTCTATTACCCAAGGCTGTAAATGCTGTTTGAATAAATTCACCACCCTGGGTGACACAGCTAGGGCCTGTTCCCATACCTTAATATATGGGAGAAGGAATTAGACACAAGGAATGTCCATGCTGAAAGTAACACAGAAGCTGGAAAGATTAAAGTTGATTATTCACCAACTACTGCTGTGTCAGCTGAGTTCTGTGCAGATGGTAAGGAGCTGCAACTGTATTCTATAATCAGAAGAGTCCTATCAAGCCTAGTAAAAGAGCTAAACCATTACTTTTTTTTTTTTTTTAATGTTATAGAGCCCTAAAACTTCAAGGAATTAACAGCAGCCTACAAAAAAATCTCAATTTAAATGATGGGGAAGAAAAAAGGAACTATAAAGTGAAAGATGTAGGTTTAAAATAGTGTATCATTACAGAGATGATTTTGGTTTGATAAGGTGAGTGATATTTGTTTTCTCTAGAGCAAGACTGCTCCAAAAAAACACATGCAGAAAAGCAGAGAAAACAGGTGAGTTCTATATGGCTTTTCACCAGTAAGAAATGTTAGTAAAAAAATCTCTAAAAATGAATTGCCTTTCACCTAGGATCTTGTGATTTACACATGTTTGCTTAGTCCACACTTCATACCAGAAACATTGGTCAATTCCATATACTGAAGATCTGGTAAGAAACAGAATGACAAAATATTCTGTTCTTTTTTGTTGTTTTTTTTAAAAAAAAGAACATGCCTCTGGGGACTCCCTGAATCTCTGCTTAAAAGATGCTGGTGCTGAACATCTGGACTTTGACAAGCAGTCCTTAAAAGCTGTTTCTTATTACAGCTTTGTCTCTGCATTATATGAGAGCTTCATAAATTATCACCTTAGACAGTATAAGGTATCTGACAATCATGTTCCTAAACACATTTCATCTGTACATTTCCTAATTATAGAAGTGTGGGGCAAGGTTCACGGTGAAGTACTCATGTCAGCTGTTGTACAATATTTGCTTACTCCAGCGAGGGCAGCAAAGATAACATTGTAACCTGCCCCACCATCTCATCCTCTGAAAGCTACCAATGAGACCTGTTAATTAAAATAGCTCCCCAGAAGTTAAGACTCCTACATATAAACTCCAAGCTCCAACAGCTGCTGGCTTAAATCATGTCTGGTTTGGTCAGTGAGATGGTCCTGTTAATGATATTGCCCCACAGACTAAAGGAGATGCCAACGCACCAAAACTCACTCAAGCTAGAAGAAAAACTTAGAAAAATGGGGAAAGAGCCTTTCAGCAGGGATAATTACCCTGATCTTGTGTGACAGGTGAACTCACTTGCAGATGAGAAGTTCAGAAAGGTGTGGAATACAACCATAGTAGAATGCATTGTGAGAAGCATTGTGTTCCCACAACATTCAGCTGCACTCCCACTAGTGTATCTGAGCTTCTACAGGTCTTTCATGAGTCATCGTATCAGGATTACAAAGGAATTGTGCTATATGGGTACAGTTTCCTTTTCCTTTAACAGTTTTAAGAAGGTTTTCATGGTGTAAACATCACAATCCTCTTTAGTTGTTGTCTGGATTCAAGAGTTTGCAGATTATGTGGGATCTATACCATAGATGAAGCTGACTGGAAAGTAATGGGTCTGAATACCATAGATAGATACTAAACCTCTCAAATACCTACAGTAGCATCTGTTAAAGCTCACTGTTATGAACTGAGATGTTTCTCGTCTTAAAGTTGTTTCAGGCCCTCTCCAAACTCTGGCAGCTATCACAGCTGTCTGCTATTTGAAGACTTACCTTTTCAACAGTATCAGCTATTCTGTAAGAGCAGGTAAGAGCTGGTAGTGGGGAGAGGGTGAATTCTCTCTCCAGGCAGCAAGTCCCACTGTTTGAGTAACTCTGAGTTGATCTACCTAGTTACAGCAGCCCATGAAGGAGGGACAGAATCAGGTTACATTTTTACACATATGATCAATGCAATGCTTACTATATGTGCAGATGGGGGGGGGGGAGGGGGGGAAGGGAGTGGTTTCTTTCCAAATGAAACACAAAATTCTGTGCCTAAAAAAAATAAAATGTTTCCTTATTAGAGACAGTGACGGATTATTTTTTTTAAGACAAGTGGTAGGTGATTAGCTAGAGATAGTCTTACTTCTCATCATAGAGCCTGAAGTAAACTGATTCTATTAAATCCACACAGCATTTGCTTTTCTGATTGCTCATAATTTGCTTATACATTTCTATTTAAACTAGAATTTGGTGCACTTGTTGCCAATCAGAGAAAGACTATTTCTAAAACATTAGTGAGAAGAATTCAGTTGTTACCAAGAATAATGAAAATTGGGGGAAATGAAAGGTGCAAATACTATACATCTCTGCACAAAAAGGAAAACAAATCTATCAATGAAATCCTGGCAGAGGTGCAATCCTTCAGGGTAAATAAGAAATTCCGTTTTGTTTTGGCCATGTTCTGAGAATTTAAAAAACATACTTTGCAAATACACCCTGGATTTATTATACGATAAGACTCGTCATCTGCCAACATTTTACTGGCACTGCTTGTATGGACATACATACACCCAATGGAAATTTCCATTAACTCAGAGGTCTTTCAGTGTGCTATTAAGAACTTCACATGCATGCATAAGAAAGCTGCATCCAATTCACATTGGTCTTTGAAAATATATTAATCACCAGAACAACTAAAAACTGCCAAGGCAACCATGTATTGTCTGCAGTGCTTCTGCTAGCATTTAAAAGAAATTGCAAATTTAAATTCATTAAGTCCCTACAATATATAACAAGAATGAATCTGTGGTCCAGTGAGATTTTGGCAGTATCCCTGTTTGTATTTCTTACAGCAGAATCCTAAACTACCATATTAAGAATCCAGGAAAGCCCTATACGCACTATGAGGTTTTGCAAGAATCTACAAAGCCCCAGCCTAGTATGTAAATTTGTACCAATGTGATTTCACTTATTTTCCCCAAAATTACAAAATGAATATTTATCTGACCTATTAACAAAGAGCTCACCAAAATGTTCAGCAAAATTTTGCAGGAAACATCTGAAGATGGACTAGGCTGTCGTATTCTAAACTTTCTCAGCTGGCTCCATTGCAAGTTCTTCTAGTGTAAACACTGACAGCTGTTTAGTTTAAAAAGCTTAATACATCTTTTTTTGGCTGCTGTACCTCATCTAGTCTTACTTTGGAATTACATAGCACTTCTGAGTCTCTCCTCAACCAGTTTTAAAAGCTACTAGGGAAGGCAGCAAAGGCTACATAACTAGTGTCCTTGGGCTGCTCCTGTATTTGCTGTCCAGGGATACCCTAGCTGGCTGCAGGACTAAAGCAGAGCCAAAGCTGCAAAACACACAGCAGCAACGCAACTCTCTCGTGAATTTTTCAGGTGTCTCTATTCCAAAAATTCTTGTAACTGAATAATAGAGAGCAGTCTGGTAGAAATACAGCGTGCAATACATCTAAGATAGCTTATCGATCTATTGACGGCAAGGTCAACAGATACCCATTCACAAACAGTTTGCCTGTAATTCCTGAGAGCACTAGAGAAGTGCTGTATTCTGTAACTGATTACAGAAAGCCATTTCCTTGCACTAGAGGTCATTTCAGGATACGCTTGCTTTAATACCATTTGACTTTTGCCAAGTTCCTGGTTAGTAAATGCTTTTTATGTTAGGGCTGCAAAAAAAGCTTCTGAGGTCGTTTTTTACCAGTAACTACAATGGTGGCACTCTGAACTTTTAAAATCTTTTCTTTTTAGTAAGTGGAGGCCCTGTAAGATCTGCTGAATCTGCAAGACCTGAAAAATACAGGATATGTGTGTCTGACTTCAGTGCCTGCACTTAAATAACCCACATTGTCTAGCTATTGTTAAACTGAGCACAGCACGATAACGATCTCACTGCCCATGCGAATCTACCTAATAAAAGCCAAGTGGGTAACAAAGGAAAAAAGTATACCTATAGAAATTTTACAGAAAGGACCCTTCAAAGGTTGTCCTGCGTTTCAACAGCAGAGTATTTTTTTGGCCCTGTCAGCACTGACTTCCAAACAGCTGATCCAAGACTGGAAGTGGGCAGGGGGGGAAGATGGAACATGCTTAACTTATAAAACAGAACTAGAAAACACATGTCCAATATAAACAAGTTCCAGGTTTCTGCTCTTGGACGTGACATAGCCATGTTCAGCCAGACAATAACACAATGCAACAGTTGTATTTGAAACAGTCAAAGGTGCCTTCTTTTCAGATTAAATCCAATTGTGAGATTGCTTCATAAAGAACTCCCAATTTAGCAAAAGACCTGTTTATGCACAACTCGTGTCACGTATGTGTCCTGCAGAGAAGCATGTGCTACTGCAGAAAAATCTTCTACAGATCATTCAGAACACTTTTTCCATAAGGCTGTGATTATTGCCTAATACAAACACAGCTATCAATTGCAATCATATTTTCATTAAAAAGATAGCTTGCTGGTTTACTCCAGGCTATCTGTAAGACTTTCATCTTGCTACTGAGAAGAAAAGTGCTGCTAGTAGTGTCTAAGATGAGGAAAACAACTGGAAGGTGATCCATTTTCACCACTTCCAATATTAATAGGTCTTGTTACACTGGGCCTGAGCTAGCACCTCCACACTAAAAGGAAGATGGCTTGTGGAAAGAGAATTTTGTGAAGTTTCTGATTTTCCACTAGATATTGAAAGTTTTCGCCCCGTAGAAAAGGCAGTCCCTGAATTCTGTGAATGATGTTGATTGAAACAACTACGCTGTAGTCAGGATATTTTTTTGTTAAATACCCTCTGCTCGACTATTGTAAGATCATGTGTCACATGCCTAAGCTGGACTTGACTTGGTAACTGTTTTGGTCTCAGCAAAATGTGATTTCCAAAGAACTGTGGAAGTCACAAATTGATTAATTTTCTTTATGTACATTTTTTTTCTCCTGGTTTACTGAGCGTGTTTCCGTGTGACACGACACAACCACATGTGCCCCTCAGATTCAGAGCAACGCTCATGTGTATTTTAAACAGATTGTCATCTTCCTCTTCCCTCCTCACTCAGCAAAAGCAAACAGAGGAAAAGCAAGGGAAAACTAGAGCAAATATTTAGCTACGCTGATTGTACCTGTTTCAAAGCCCAATGCTGAAGAGAGAAAAAGCTGGCGTAATTTTTGCAGTAGACCCTCTCTTCCTCACAGTTATTACAATGATAAGTGCAGCTTTGCTTTAAAGGCTTTTCAGCTACAATACCTAACCTCTGTTAATTGTTATCAGAAGCTTTATTTCTGAGTTCTGCATGATTAATACCCCTATAAAAACAGGAGGAAAAGGAAGGGAAGCCTTTCACAGAAAAACCTGTGTAACAATCAGGATTTTTAGTTCTCTCCAACAGCTAATACTCCTCAGGTGTATGGCAAATACCTTGTCAGACAATTAGATTCTCCATGCAACCAATTTAACCCTAACTCCTTTGCAGCTGATTTAATTTAACCTGTTAATTAATTCTGAACCAGTCAGGTAAAAGGAGTGAGTAGGGGTAGTTCTGCCTTTCTTTTTGGTTTTAACTCCATTTGAAAACTGGTAAGTTTTCAAACTTGCATAGTTTTTAATGAAATTTATACTCTGTGCTTATTTCAAAGACTTTAAGAGATTTACAACATATAGACTGTTTATTTGCTATTTTCAAGGTATATTGACTGTTTGACTCAGGCTTAGGAGTAATACTTTTAACTACTACCTTTATTCTTTGGAGTGGCATGTTAGGGTGAGGACTTAGGCAGGGCTGTAAATGAAGTTGTTTTAGGGTTTTTATGTGTTTGGGTTTGGGTTGTCTTTTTTTTTAAATGTGTTGAAACTTTCTTAGAGGAAGTAAGGAAGGCATTGCAGAGCTCTTTCCGAGCAAACAAAAACAATGCTTTGCAGTTTTGTATTGTCTTTAAAAATACTGGCCTACTGAAAGCTATTTAAGACCATCAGTTTTCAGAAAAACGCAGGAGTGGGCTGCTGGATGATTTAACCCTGAAAAAGAATGTGTGCGGCTCGGGCTGGCAAGACAACTATTTCACGAGGCTGGCGTTTGAAGCCTTACTGAAGCTACCATTTCAGACCGTCTCAGAGAAAAGCTGTTTAGAAAAGATTTTGATGTACTCAGTAAAGAGAGGAGATGGAAGGCAGCAGAAGAGTGTGATGGCCCCCAACAGCCTAGAGGTACCCTGGAGCTTTTGGTAATGTGGGTGTATGCTAATGATAGTGAGTGAGGCGTGCGGAGCCAGCAAACTGTTTCTAGCTTTTAACCTAAGTCAAAAAACAGGAGGCCAAGCCACTAAAACTGAAGTTACTGGGCAACGTGCGGAGGGCCACATTTGCTTAGTCTATACTGTTGCCCAGGGGAAACCAGCACTGAGGAAAGGCCTTTCCAGTTTCTCTCAGAACACAGCAGTCCTGGACGAGGCTTTATGAGGATGTAGCCCATAGGTGGCTATGAGGCTCTGTGCTGTCTCTCTCTTCCTACTGGTGTACCAGAAGAGACAAACTGGTTTCCAGTGACTCCAGAGAATTTCCAAACCTTCCTAGTGACCCCATGCTGCTTAGAGAAAGGAGACATTTGTCATGTAAATGGTTTATCTGATTGCTTGAAAATCCCTTGTGTTTAGACATTTTCCCAGAGTGGAGAGGAGTTTTAAAACTGGTGTGCCAGTGAACTTTTTGTATTAGTGGGATCAGTATAGCTTGGGTCAAACATCTACGGATCATAACACAGCTTCTGAGGTCTACAGGAACCTCAGTGGAAAATAATTTGGGACTTGACATCTACCCACTGACACTAAATATAACCTTCTGTTAAACATTAAAACTTCAAGGGCTTTGTGGCTGATGATCACATTGAACTCCAGGACATCCAGTGAGAGAGCAGGGTGGAAAGCATAAACATGAAAAAAAAATGTAGGGAGAGGGGAAGGGTTTGAAAGCTGGTGGAGAGAACTGCAAAGATTTTAGTGACTAATACTTTCTGCCTGGTTCAAGGGTTTGTCATCTTTATTAAGATGAAGTATTCATAAGGCTGAGATAGCTTAACCACGGGTGTACCAAACACAAGAAACTATGAATTGCTGTAGCACATGATGTTCATTCTAAAACACTGTATTCAGAGCAAAGGCCTAAGGACAAAAGGCAGATGCTTCATCCGTGGCTGTTCTATCTTGTTTCTTCTGTTTTAGGATAATTAGCATCTTCTGCACTACTTTTTTTTTTTTGCTTTGGACATTTAAGCACTGACATCTGCCTATAATCAGAGGGCTTTCACATAGGGCACCAAACAGCTGGAAAATAGTACCTGCTTTCAGTCCCTACTGATGTGGGCTGGATTTGACCCAATAGTGCTTGGAAGGCTCTGTATCTCTTTTCCACACCATAATCTCAGTGATCTAGTCTATCTTTCCTCCAGGCATGAAGAGCAATGTCTTTAGTTTCTGAGAATACTAGCAGACAAGGACAAGCAAGTTTCTAAAGCAGGTTATACACTGCACAATTCAGGTATCTCTAGTGCTATCATCAGTACCTTCTAGCCTGCAGTACCATTCTTAGCCTTCAGTTCACCCCTAAATACCAGCTCATCTTGTCATACAGCAGATGTTGTAGCCTATGGAAGAAGTCCCACTCCATAGCAGAAGGTTGTGATTGGGTTTGGTTTTGTTGCTTGGGATTTTTTGGGGGGAGTTTGGGAGTTACAGGGGTAGCAGTTGAAAGCACCTTGCATGTGTACTTGGAGTACTTTTGCCACTGCTTTGTGAGGTGGATAGCAATCACCCTACCATTTGACAGAGGGGCAGACTGATGTGCTCAGGGCCGCAGGAAAGCAGAGAAGACCCAACCCCCTCGTTCTAAATCAGTAAAACCCATTACGTGTTTCGTAAAAACAAACATTTGATGGTCTTGGAAGTCATTGCTTGTTCTATTAGCTTGATTCCTTGCGTCATGTACGCATTTTCAAGCTTGACACAATTTCTTTTCAAGAAAGAAGGAAAAAAATAAATCAAACGCCCTAGAAAACTTTCTGCAAGAGGACTAAGAGGCATTTAAGCCTGTTTAAAACTCAGTCCAAACAGAGACAGACCTGTTGTCAGTAAGGAGGGAAACTTGGCAGCTTTGTTTAAAGCTTCCCCCACAGACACTGGAGACGCAAGAAAACAAAGCAGCTTGTAGTCCCCGAGGGTCCTGCCACTCCCACGGCAAAACCAGCCCCTTCCCTGCTTTTCCTCTAGCTCTCTCAGACACGAAGCCTCACAGACCTGGCAAACGAACAGGAAACGAAGAGTTAAAAAAAAAAAAAAAAGAAGAAGCCGAGAACTTGGAGGCAAGCCCAGCGTCCCCGAATGACTCGGCTGAGCCGCCAGCCCTGCCTCCCGCGCCTCCCCGCCAGCTCTGCCTCCTGCCTCCCGCACCTCCCCGCCAGCCCTGCCTCCCGCGCCTCCCCGCACGGCGGGCGTGCCCGGCCCTCCTCTTTTTATCGGGGACAGGAGTTCCCCTTTCTTGCTCTGCAGTCGGTTTGGGAGCCTAGAAACCTTGCTAAATTTACCTGTCCCTTCTAGGAGGATGGCAGATGCTAGAAATGCGAAAGCAGAAGAGCGGAAACGGAATGGAGGCGATTCCCTGCTAGCCAAGGGCAGGCACCGTTTCTGCGGAGCTCCCAAGGAGGCACAAAGCGGTTACGCGGGGCAAAGCAGGGCAGGCTGCCGGGGCTGCCAGGAACATGCTGTTTCTTTGGCTGTGTGGCACGAGGAATTGTCCATCCATATGCTCGAACTTGGGGCTTTTTTCTCTCTCCCACGGACAGCACAACACACCCTCAATTTCGAAGGGCTCTTGCTTTACCTCCAGTGTGCCTTTTCCTGCTGCTCTCCTCAAGAGGTAGGGCTGGTGTGGGTGAGGCTGCCACCTCTGAGCTAAAACTGTTCCAAGCGTCCTTTAAGTCATGTTTAGTTCTGAGGTTCTTTTTTCTTAGTGCTTTTTAAGGGAACTGACCATAGATCTTACCAAACTGATTTGTAATCTGCGATTACTCAGCAGAACCGCTTGCACAAGTCTGCTGTAGTCAAGTGTGGTGCCTTGCCATATGCACTGTGATCAGTGCCTGCAGCAGAAACCCATCTCCTTAATTTCTGGTGTCCCCTGGCTGACTGGAAGCCATCCTGTTCCTCAGCAGAGGCACAATTTTCTGGCAACTCCTGGGGTCTGTTTCAAGATGGCCCTCCTCATACTCTGGGTGCGTTAACTTTCACAGCACTTGCAGGACTTCTGCTTTTTCTATGTGCCTCTTACACGTTACAATAGTAACAGAAAAGTGGTCAGGTAGGTCTTCCCCAAGAAGTAAACACTGAGCACTGATCAGAACAATTTAGTGTTTGCATTCAAATGTTTTTTACTTTGAGGTTGGTTTTTACCTAGCTTCCAAAAGCTTCTTTGAGACTGCTCGTGTTCCCCTCTCTCTATACTTAAGATAAATGTCTCTTTGTGACTCATGTTCAGCCTCTCATCTGCTTTCCTGCTTGCTCTAGGTTTCACACAAGTGTCTGCTAAAGAAAGAAACAGACACAGTCATTCAGGTGCCTCTAGAACATTTAATTTTAAAGTATCCAGAGTACTGATGCTTGCATGGGAAGTGATAAGCTGGTATAAAGGTAGTGATGGGACCATGGGGTAGGAAAAAGTAGATGGGGGAGGGTAAGAAGCATTGGAAAGTGAAGTAGAAGATGCACTGAACAAGAATAGCAGCTAAAAATTACAGCTTGGTACAATCCACTCAGACGACCCACATGCTATTCCCTGTGACATTAAGGAATAAAAAAGGGCAACATTAGCTTCGAATCTGTGCCCACTAAGGGTTTATTCCCAGAGAGGGTATTTTGTTGTTGTTGTTTGGTTTTCCCGAGCTTGAGTTCTGAGAGGTGAAATCATAATGGTGGCCAAATACAAGTTTGTTTGGTTTTTTGTTTTTTCAACATTCATTTTCATTACCAAGCTGTAACAAACAAATCTCTGGCTGGATTGTAACTAACCTGTGTGGGTCCTTAGATGAGCTTTAAGATGGGAAGATTTGCCATAAACTTTTTCACACCCCACATAGTGGCATTTGTGCTTTTTCTGGGGCGATCCAGGGTCAGTCCAGCTTCTCGTGCGTTTGTTCTTTTGTCTGGGGCTTGGCTCAGTTACTGCAGCCAGGCTGGTAGGTGTGGCCGCTCTTCCTCCTCCACGCTTACCAGCCGAAGACACACTTTCTTCCCCAAACTCCTTGGGAGCAACAGAAATGTGTATTTGCTCTGTGATATCAAAGGTCTCCGTTTTTTCCATCCTCAGAGCGGGTGAGTTGGGCACGTGCTGGTTCAGATCTGCTAAAATGCCAGCTACCACCAGTAGTGATGATCCATTGTCTTTCCCAGTTTCTCTGAGTTCCCGCTTATCTTCTCCACTTGATGTAGGAGGTGTTGCTGCATCAGGCTGGGGCTCGGGCTCCCCTTTGGGGCTATGGATAATTGCACGACTGGACATAGAAACAAGGCACTCTGCTGCAAAATGATCCACGTACGCCGCTGTTGCCATGTCTCGTCAAGTTTAAAAAGAAATCCAAACGGGAGGAAAAATAACACCGATGCCAAACCCCCAACACTGCTTGTTCCCTTTCTGAGAAGATTACAGAAGCGGGCCGTTCCCTCTTATTTCTTAGGATCAATTTGTAGACGTAGAGGCTGATGTAGTAGCCATCAAAACCCCCACTTTGTTCGTGATGATCGCAGCCGGCTTGTCCCTAAATCAAAAAAAAAAAAAAAACAACAAAAAAAGCGTTGGAAGTCCAACGGAGGAGAGCGAGAAGAGCGGCCGGATCCTGGCGCGAGCAGCTTGTTGCTCGGAGAAAGGATTAACGCCGTTTTTTCGAGGCCGCGGCACGCCAGCGATGCGGTTGCCCCAGCCCTTCCATCACCCTGTGACAGCAGAATAAGCGCTGCCCGCTACCGCTCCTCCGAGGCGCCCGGAGCCCTGCGGGGGCGTGGCCCGGGGAAAACATCTGGGCCTGACGTCACCGCAAAGCCACATCCTGCGCCGCGCGGGACCGGGAGCTGGGCGGCGCGCGAGCCGGGCCGCGGGAGCGCCGGCCCCGCAAGCGAAAGGAAGCGGCCGATTGGCCGGCGGGAGAGCCCGCCGCGCCCCGGAGCCGCCCTGCGGCCGCGCTCCGCCGGCGGGAGGCCGCGCGCGGAGCGTCCCCAGGCAGGTCCTCTCCAGGCGGGGCCGGCCGTGCCGTGCTGGGGACGGCTTAGCAGGCGCCGAGCCGTGCGAAGGGAGAGGGTGAGAAACGCTGTGCGCTTGGAACCGGCACAAACCACGGCGGAGCGGGAGGCTGCCGCTCTACAGCCACGCAGACGGCGGCCGTGTGTGAATTTTGATAGGTTGTGACAGGTTTAGCGAGCTGCCAAGGGAACGCACTGGAAATCGCCTTCCTGTCTGTCAAAACCCTCCTCGCCGTAGTGCTCTGCTGCCTCTAAATTATTGACGAGTACAAATGAAAATAACTCGCTTGTCATTATTAGTCCCAGCTTGTGAAAGATAAGATCGGCCGGTTTTGTAGAGATCAATGCCCGAATGAGCAGAGGACTTGCATGTGTGAAGAAATGCTTGTGGATTCAGATCTGAAAGCGGTTAGTCCGTGGTGCTCCTTACCTAGGAACACGCTCTTCCAGACTAATTCCTGTGAAATTCCAGCGCAGATGGACTTTTTCTGTGAGCCAGAGATGGCCAGAGAGCAGGAGGGCTGCTTTGGAAGAATTTCCTGCTGGATGGAAAGATTTGGAGTTTGAGGGGGTGTGGGAGGAAGTGGACATCTGGTGCAGAAATTCAAATAGTTTTGGTGTTCGGTCGAGTAAAAAGCTGGTTTCATACACATGAAAATGCCTTATTGAGGAGCAACGTCTGCTTATCCTACCACTGTACTTGATAAAAACATGTGCTTAGGTTCTCATGCAAGACCTGTGGGTCAGGCTCCTGGGTAACCTGTGTGTACCGCAGTGCTCCGTGTCTGCTCTCTTAGCGGTGCAGCCTGTAGTGCTAGGTGGGACTCGAGTCACTGCAGCAAAGGGAAGGAATAAGGCCGACAACCAGTGTGGGAGGATGTGGTTTAATGCTGAGTCGAGCCAGATCATTCTGATGCAGGGGTATCGTATCATTTGTTCTGCTGAGCGTTATCTACAGGAAATGTTGACGTATTTCCAAATAAACCGGTTGAGTTTGGGACTCACCTATTTGTTCCTAGGTGAAAAAGGAATTCTGGGGAAAACATTTTTTGTAAGAACTTTTAGTTGAGCTCGAGCTTATCCGCCCCTTTGAGGGGATTTGCTTAAATATACCTGCCTTGCAGTTCTTTCAAATTAGTAGTAGGCTCAGAACAGAAACCCCACAGCTTTCCCTGTCTGAGGAGAAACATGGGCCATTTTCAGGGGAGTAAGGAAAAGGCGCAAGTTCTCAGTCCTTACCCCAACATCAAGGTCAGGCTCTGAGCAAACTGATCTAGTTGCAGACGTCCCTGCTCACTGCAGGGTTGTTGGATAAGATCACCTTTAGAGGTCCCTTCCAACCCAAGGCACTCTGTGATTCTATGATTATCACTAACTGGGCAGGAAAAGGGAGACTTGGACTATCCTGGTTGCCCCAGCACTGACAGGAGCGTTGCAGTGGCACGCTGGTATCTCATCTCTACCTCCACCCCATGGGACCCCCCTCAGCACTGCTGTGCCCCTCTCCTACCACCTCTCCTCATCGCCGTCTCATCCCTACCGTTCCTCCATAGTTAGTCCTGGCCATGCCACTGACGCCACTGTGTAGCAACAGCTTCTCCAGAGTTTCCTGTGGCTCAGAAGGGCTGGTGTGGCCTGGCCCTGGCCAGAGGAGAGGTGCTGGCAGAGGCCGGCAGCAAGATGGAAGTTGTGACCAGGAGATGCAATTGGCTGCTCTGCTCCTTCTGGAATCTTCCAGTGCAGGCCGGCCAACCAGGAAGGGCCGTTACAGGAGGACCCTTACCTGTCCTGCTGTCCTCAGGGAACTGCTTTCTAGGCACCATGTTAGCATGGGGGGGTTCTGTGTCCCCTGGAAGGTTATTTGGATGGTAATCATTTTTTGTCTTCACTGAGTGAGCAGACAGGACACAGCTCACCGCCCTCCTGCTGTCTCTGGCCAGAGGAGAGAGGCACCGCGTAGCGTGCAGAGGTGAGCCCCTCGGCAGAAGAGGTAATGGTTGGCTATAGCTGAGGAGGAGAGGCAGGGAGAAGTTCTAACTTAATTTTTCAAGAGATCTGCTAGGTTAAAACCTTGTCCTGATAGCAGCTACTGTTAGGTAGGAGTGCCTTTCATGTCAAATATGTGGCCATAACCAAGTCACCAGTGAACTTCATGAGCTCTCTAGTATTTCTGCAGTTTTTGCGGTTGAGAGCTTGTTTCGGTATCAGCTTGGAAATGTGATGCTGCCGTGCTCTGTGTGGTTGAGGGCAGGTTGTTGGGGCAGGGGGGGACCAGAGGAGGAGGTTTGTTTTGATGAGAACTCACACCTTTTTTGGTTGGGTGAACCATTTGGGCATGACTTCTTCATTTGGGAAGGAGCAATGTTGTGAAGGTTACTTGTACCAGACAGTCTTTTGAGTGTGAAAGAAAAGTTAAGTCATATGTGGCAGATGTGTATGTAGCCCAGTTAGGGTTCATGTATTACTCTCTTTTAGATCATGACTATGAAGGAAAATATGCCTCTGACTTTATTTTAATAGCTGACTAGAAATAAAAAAATTGACCTGTCTTGCACACTATGGATATGAAAGAATCACTCTTTGCATGTAAAAGAGCAGGGTGTAGTAACTGTGCCATCTGGACATGAAAATTTCATCTGCCCAGCAGAACCAGCTTTGGCTTTTAGAGCAGGATTGCAAATATTAAGTGTGTGAACTAATATTAAATGTGTGAATTAAATTAAACTGTGAACTAACAGTAGCAAATATATTCCCTGCAGCAGGGGTGAAGAATCTCCTGTGTAAGAAATTTCAGTTGTTGCAAAAGATTTTATGTACAAAAAGATTTTATGAGGAATCATTAGCCAAAATACCATACCCATACATAAACTCTTTCTTGCAATAATACATTTACCTGACTATTTATTAATTGTTATTTTTGTTGCATATTTATTTTTTCTGAGCAAGTGGAAAAGGGACTTTCTGTAAGTACACAGGAGATGTTAAATTCATCTCTGCTGAATATCCTGCAATGGTTGAGTTATTCTCACCAAATGAGCTAAATTTTGAAACTGAGATTAACAAAAGCATTTAATAAAAATAGATCTTACCTCCCTCTTTAGTTTTCTTTATTTGATTATGTTGTTCATGTGCTCTCACCTGCAGGTATTTGTCACACAGACTGAGGTCAGAATTTTCCCCTCTGCTATGGCACTATTTTTCTATGCACTCAAGTAATAGAGCCTGGGGTTTTGCAGGTTGGTTTTTTTTAATACATAATTGAGAGTTTTATTTAGCTACAAATGCATAGCAGTGGAATAATTTTATATCAAATCCACCCTGTTCTGCCCCTCCCAAAATAGGTTATTGTTTTAAATTACAAGAATAAGAAGTTCAAAAATGCATTGTGATAGGAAAATAGTTTTATGAACTCTAGTAACAAGAACTTTAAACAGAACAAAGTCCTTATACAAATGACAGACTGGCTTCAAAATCAGATGATGTTTTGTTTTGCATGGCCAAAATAAATTAAAAAAAAAAAAATTGAACTATAGCAACATTTTTCATAACTGGTATAAAAACTGCTACTCCAGTTCAAATTATGCTTATCACATCCTTACAAACCACATGATAGTAGAAGTGTGCAACATGCAAAATTGGGCAAGCTGAAGCAGGAATTTTTTGAGTGGGAGATATGAGGAATTTTATCTAAAAAAAAAAATTATTTTACTATTCCCAAAAATATAAGCTATAAACACGCAGTTTTATAGTAGCAGATATTTTATCATCACTTTTGCTGCATGAGTTTGCTCAATAATTTCATACACTTCTGCTTTAGATCCAGCGAGTCAGAAACACAAGAAGTGTAAACAACAGGAGTTCTGTGGCCTTCAGTCCATCACCTCAGAAAGCTCTTTATGGGAATGGAAAAGGTAAAAGGCCATGTAGTCCCTCTCCCTGTTTCAGTTCCTACACAGCAGCTACATGATGAAAAGACCTATTTTAATCTTATTCTGTCTACATAAATTGTTCTCTGTCCAATAAACCTGAAGAAACAAGGGGAAAAAAGGAAGCTGAGAAAATAGCATACATCTCTGCTGTCTTCTTGCAATACCTGTAGTCACAATCCTATCTTTTGACAGAATATTAGTCTTTACTGCTGCTTTTCTGTGGTTACTCCTTAGTGGTTCCACAGTTCGAGGGGCACGCTCTGGAAAGAGCTGTGTCAGTGTGGTTGCTTGAGTTCATAGCCATGGAAATAAAAAGGGACAGGATTGTAAAAGTTGTGGCCTGTAACTCTCTCAAAAATAAGCATGCCTAGTGATGTCTCTCTTGTTAATACCAGGTTAATAATAATGCAGAACTGGTAGAAGATAGGAAGAGAGGGAGGAAATGAAATCTGTCCCCATCTTTCTTATAGGCCCCCTGTAAGTACTGAAAGGCTGCAGTGAGGTTTCCCTGCAGCCTTCTCTTCTCTGCACTGAATAACCCCAAATGACTCTGCATTTCTAAGCAGCAAGACTGATCAGAGGCTGTGGGATGGGAAGAAGGACTTGGTTTATTTTACTGTATTTATTTATATATTTTATACCCACTCTTGAGAGGGGAAAGATGGGGAGGAAGGCTCAGTGAAAGCACTGCTGCTTGTACAGGGAAGTGTTTTATTTTGGAATCCAGCCCTAGTTCTTCTTCTCCCCAGTAATTTTCTCAATAGTTATTTTGCAGATACCACTTACCACAATGTTTAGTAAGCAGACAGAGGTCTGTTTTGAAATGTGAGATTTTGGGGGGTTTTACACTACTATTTTCTTTTCCTTTTTCCCTTTATTAGCCTTTCTTGCTGCTCTGTATAAGACTGGCTATATAGCAAAGCTAGACTTGCCTCTGACTTTCCTAGGCAGACCTATAGAGTGGTACATGTGGACTCCTCCAGCCTCTCTCTCCATAACACAGCTCTCCTCACCTCTCCACATGAGGACTGGCATCACTGCCAGCATCCTGGGGTGTCGTAGTTGCACAGGGCTTATATGCTTGTGAGGTTCTGTGGCTTCTGGGCACCGTCCTCTCAATTCTGGAAAGCCCAGAGGCAGAAGTAAACTGCTTCCTAGTGAGCAGTAAACTTAATAATGAAATTCAGTTTCTGCTTCAGTTGTCAGATGTTGGGTAATGGGCAGACCACAGAAGACAACTGCAGTTGCTGTAGTTGTGGCAGTCTTTTTTACACACACTGTCTGTGAAAGCTGTGTCCAAAGAAATGTCATCTCTGAGGCTGGATAGGGCTATTTCTCCAGTTTCTTTCAGCCATGAAGCAAGCAAAGAGGCCTTTTTTAAGATGGTAGTGCTGTTCTTTGCAATGATGATCAGCAAGGTGTCCTAAAAGGCTTCACAGTGATCAGCACCACTGAATACACCAAACAGACCTGTTCCATAGTGTGCCTGATCTCTGCAGTTGAGGCATGAGAGTGTCTTGGTTCATCTCCAGGTACAGGCATGCCTTACTGCTCTGGTCAGACTTCTGAACTGGTGACCAACAAGTAGAAATTTAGGTTTGTTTTTTTTTCCTTTTTCATCTTCTTTTTACCCTTCTGTTTCTTTTTTTTCCTGTAGTTGCTGTTCATCATATGTTACAGAAAAGCAATTCAATGAGAGCAAAGCTGTAGCTCAGTGATCTGTAATACACTATGAAAAAACTTCCGAGTGAAGGGGTAGTGTCTGGTGGCCAGTGGTTTTGAGACATCCAGTCATAACAAGTCAGCAGCTACACCAGTAAAGGGCCTTTTAACTGTTGATGTAAAAACTTAAGAATATTGGCAAATGTAACTTTCCTGTCATCAAAAAGCCGTAGAACTTGAAATGATGAAATCCAGTGCTCCATGTGGTGCATATTTGTGAGGAACTGGGTCAAAACTAGAAGAAAGTAACTTCATTTAAATGCAACAGCAAGTCAAATAATGCTTACCAGAGAAAAAGAGGATGTTCAGGTTAAGATACAGCAAACACAGGAAGGTAAAACATAAAATAATGAATTTCTCTGTTTTCAGTCTCTGTAACAGGAGCATGAGACTTCTGTTGGATTTTGCCATCTATAAAGAAGAAAGAGATTGAGCTGGAAGCCATGCATTAAGCATAATCACTTCCACTGGATTTGATCCACAGGATCATTCTTTTGAGCTCTGTTTAACTAATTTCAGTGTTGGTTTTGGTCTTTCATGATTTACTCATTTATAATTTCTAATTCTTCAGTTATGTGTGCTATTTAAAACATGTGACTTTTGCATGCTGCCACTTTTTTTAAGCTTCTTTTCATTCAAAAGCACTGAAAATTCCAACACATCACTAGGAAGCTCTCAGATGAGTGAATTGCTCTAGTAGCTCATTCAGTAAATGTTCTGTAACGTGTAGTCACATTCACGATTGCAAGTCAGTAGTGAATTTCAGGTGCAAATATCATTGCAAAACATTCAGATTAATATTTTTGAAGTATACTATCTGAAGCAGATACTATAATGTCAGGTGTCACAGTTTAGGGTCAGGGCGGCCCCTTAGACCTATAACAGATGCTCTCTGTTATCCCCCCTCCCTCCCCAAAGGGGAAGAGAAAGGGACTTTATAAGACTTGATTTTTTTTTTTATTATTTTTTTTTCCTTTGGCACTACTATCAGTTTTTCTGCAGCCAGGATCTTTTATTGCCACTTCTGCAAAGAAGGGTTATCCAGTAGATCATCCTGCTTCCTGAAAAGGGGCCTGAGAAGCTAAGCTGACCTTTCTTCCTCATCTGTGAATGTACACTGCTTCACTGCCTCATATTACTGTAAACTCTGTGATCCATTGTCTCCTATGTATTTAACACATGTATTTTCTTAAATGCAGTTTGTGTGATTTTATGAACAGAAACCATTTATGAAGCTGTGTTCTGCTTTTCTTTCCTTTTCTTCTTGTTTATTGCCCCTGTTTGCACTCAGGCTATCAGTACAAGACCTGCATCTGGTCCATGTCTCCTGCTCCTCAGCCACTTTGCTGGCATCTCTCACTTTCATGACAGTGTTATGACTTCTCTTCATCTTTAAAATAACCCTGGTACCTACTTACTGAAGCCTACAGATAACTAAAACTCAGATTATGGTGACTGAGATAGGATGAGTTTACCCTGTAGCAATTCATAGATGCCCAAACTTAATCCTTGTGGGAAGCTAATACAAACTAAAAAAAAAGTACTCTGAAGCCCTGACAAGCAACATTGTTGTTCCAGGATGAGAACCATGATACCTTTGTGTATTGGTTGAGAATCAGATCCTTGCGTTTTCAGAAATGCCCAGCCACAGAGCACTGGGCACAGATTTTGGTGACACCTGAAAAGCAAATACGTTTTAATGGCTTAGTTTATGCCATTAAATGGAGTAAGTGCTAGACATGCAATTAATATATTATGTGTCATATGCAGGCAGACTTCAGAGAGTTCTCTTGGGTTTTTTCAGGGCCACTAGGTGACAATGATGTCATTTAACATGACAATATTTTCTCCTCTGCTGAGTCAGTTCCTGATGCAGAAGATAGATTGTAGCTTTACAGCAGAGGACAGTTGCATAAATGTGTCATCAAAATGTTCAGGTTTTAGTGTGAAGTACAGTTCACTCAATCTGACTAAGCACTATGCAGAAACTTAGAGATATTTCCAGGAAACTCGAGCAGTGGGACAAAGATGTGTATTTCATATGACACAGAAGCATGAGCTATACCAGCTGGCCCACAGATGTCCCTATCCTCTAGTGCGTTCCAGAATAGCCCTATCAGTGCTATCCATTTCTGAGAGCTTTGGGCACACAGACATTTTGAAAACTTGGTTCCTTATTTTAGCTACTTTTAATGTAGTTTTGGACATCCATTTTGTAAATTCCTGGCTGTGATTTCTTCCCTGTAAACTAACAGCAGTTGAACTTGTTTTGAAGCAGGCCTATGTGCTACATTGAGCTATATGACAGTGATTCCTTTTGGGAATGCTGGAACTGTGCTTTTCCCTGGAATGAATATACTGAGAGAAGACTTGTGTACAGTGCACTGGTGAGGCTGCACCTTGAATACTGGGTTCAGTTTTGGGTCCTTCACTACAAGAAGAACATTGAGGTGCTGGAGTGTGTTCAGAGAAGGGTAACAAAGCTGGTGAGGGGTCTAGAGGACAAGTCTTATGCAGAATAGCTGAGGGAACCGGGGTTGTTTAGCCTGGAGAAAAGGAGGCTCAGGGAAGACCTTCCTGATCTCTGTAACTCCTTGAAAGGAGGTTGTAGTGAGATAGGTGTTGGTCGTTTTTCCCAAGTAGCAAGTGGCAGGACAAGAGGAAATGACCTTAAGTTGCACGAGGGAAAGTTTAGATTGAATACTAGGAGTGATTTATTCACCAAAAGGGTTGTCAAGCACTTGACCAGGCTGCCCAAGGGAAGCGGTGGAGTCACAACCCCTGGAGGTATTTTAAATGTGTAGATGTGGTGCTTATGGACATGTTTTAGTGGTGGAATTGACAGTGTTGGGTTAACAGTTGGATTTGATGTTCTTAAAGGTCTTTTCCAACCTGAATGATTCTATGATTCTATGACTTCTTTGCACACTTACCAGTCCACTGTAAGCATCTGAAACACGTAATATCCTCCAGGAAAGGCTTACTATATACAGTGATTACCTCATTGGCTCAGGCTTAAATAGGCTTTGCCAGGATCAGGGAATGACTTTTCACAGTGATTTTCCTTAGGAGTTATCTTAAGTTTCCAGCATTTGTCATTCAAGCTGATCATCCCACCTTTGAGGAAGAACATGTGCCATCTCTCTGTAAAGCAGATTCACCAAATAGTTTCTTTGTGCAAATGGAAATGTACAGTAGAGATGACCCCTAAAGCTTCTTCCTCTCTTTCCTTAAGTGATTAGTGAGATTATTGCTATAGTTCTTGTAAATCTTTAGCATCCTTAGTGTACCATCCTGTTTCTTATACAGCTGAAATCAAAGGCACCTGGCCTGTAAGACTTCACAGTTTGCATCAAGTATTTGAGGACATGTTTTTGAATAAAAGGAAAGAAAATCTGGACCTCATTAGAAGACAGAGGAACCAGTGCAGTCAGCACACAAATTCTGCATGATGAAAAATGTTTAAAAGTCCAGAGCCAAATTCATGGAGTCTCCCTTGCATGGTCCTACTTTTTTTGGTTTTATTTTGGAATTTTTTTGTTATGGAAGCCAGGCTTACTCAATTAAATACATGTTTCCTACTGAATACGTTTTCAGCTTGTTCTGTGAGTTTAAATGATGAAAACAAGTGTTTTCATTGATGTCCTTTGGAAACAGGTAAGTGGCTAGAGGACAGTTCCTTTTCCATGGTGATGGAAAGTTGCAGCAGAATTTTCCCCACACTGATATCCCTAAGAAACAGTTTTTCTTCATCTGCGTATGGAACTATTTGCTTATTGTTGAGCTGCCTGTGGATATATCACAAAACATAGTTTGCTGTTTAACACTATTCATACATTTTACTAGGGAATTCTTGGTGTGCAGATGGTTTACAGACAGGTGACTGAGTATTTGCAGTTTATTTTATAGGTTAGTTTCCCAATTTATGCAGTAGTTCCTTCCATTCCCTGAATGTAACTGCCATAGGAAAGCTCTGGCAACATGAATTTCCAATGCACAGTTTGCATTATTGTAAAGCAATGGTGTGATCCAGAATTTACTTTGAGCAAATATTAAAAAAATAAATGTGGACTTCAAATTAGCGCTTCAGAGGATTTATCCTTGATCAGAATCAAATGCATTTACTCAGATTCAAGGAAACCAAGTGCTCAAATAACACTAACTGGAATGTGTTTAGACTACCGATATTGATAGTATACTTTTAGCCCAGATTATTTACTCGGGTAATGAAACTGACCTTTGTTCTGGACATTCATCTGTTTTCAAGAATAAAAATGTAGTGGGAAATATGGTCTGGCTCCATCTGCTAGGCAACTGGCTTGTGTTCTCTGCAGTTAAGTGGTTGAATACATTCTACAGTGGGAATATTCATTGCCTGTCTGAGAAGCTTAGTTTCCTTTTAGTGGTTTGTGTATTAAAAAAAGGAAAAACCTTGGTCGGTAAGAAGACAAGTTTAGTAACATTCAGCAGAGTAAAATGCTGATAGTCATTTGAATTTAGGATAAAGCCTTAGCTGTAAACTCCAAGCGGACAGTGCCCTTGGGAAGGGGCAAAAAGTTTAATGATCTATATAAATAGCAACTACCTTAGCTTTTGGGTGCAGTCGGTGTGTAGCTATCCTCAACCCTCTCTTGTCTTTCCCTGACAAATGTCTGCAGTGGAACCCCCCAGACTCTAGCTAGTTCTGTCTGAAGCTGTAAGGAAAGACAGATTTTTCCCTTAGTAAATTTACGTTTATTTTCTAGGTTTTAGTGTGCTTGATTAATAATACCTAGACACTAAAACAGTTGCTTGTCTAATGTACAATGTTCTCTCCAGTGTGGTTATTCCGTCTGTCTTTTTTATCAGAGGATAGCTTAACATTCCGAGTAAGGGTTGCAATTGCTCTGCATGGCAGGTGCTGGCTAATTGCATATGTTCCTCTCACAGCTGCCAGGGTTCTTCTGTCCAGCTGAGCACATCAGGGTTCATCTGAACCATGACTGTGGTCAACACCGGTCAAGAACAAGGGACGGCTTGTCCTGCTCTGGTGACAGCAAAACTCCACGGGGCAGTGTTGGCTGTTGAACGGGTTTTTGATGATTTTGTGTAGCACGAGTGCTGAACAAAGCACAGTGAATGAGCGACATGATGTAATGCATTTTCCAGGAAGCCTAGATAGGAGAAAATCATAATAAATCTCTTCAGTGAGTGGGATGTTTTCCGGGGAACTAAGTGGGCTGTACTCTGCAGCCTCCAGCAGCAAGGGTGCTGCCTTTCTAGTAACAATGTACTTACTCCATAGTACAGAACTTCCATGATGCAGCTCAGAATAAGAGAAATAATAGCATTATATAATCATGTTCATCCACTTACGACGTGTTTCTGTCCTCCTTCCATAACTGTCTAGTTTTTCAGTTGCACTAGGAAGGCTGATGCTTGCAACAGAAATCTTGTACAGGGGAAATAAGGATGCAGGCTTAAGTACTTGTTGCACTAATTAGTACACTGCCGTGACATTTGTTTGCAAATTAGAAACCTTCATATAATAACTACATTGGATTTTATTTTCATTCCCTGTGTTTGAACGTTGTAACTTGCAATACTGTTCAGAAATAATCCCGTGCAGGCAGTTCAGTTTAGAATGTGGTGATACTTAATAACACATGGAAATGCTTTAGTGATTATATGACAAAAATATTAAAGAAGGTACGTAATGCCATTGTTTGGGTGAAAAGTGTTAATGTGTGAATCAGAGCACACACCCTCTGGCTGAAGCTCACAACACACACAGGTGGAGAAAGTGTCTTTGTATTTGAAAGTAGTTGCATAAAGAGAAGGTTGACTCCTTAGCTCATCTTTCAAAAAGACTTTCTTTGGGCTAGGGGATTTCCCAGGTGAGAAACCCTGCAGATCAGAGCAACAAGCATGATGATGCAGAGGCAGTTAACAGCAGCTGACCCTTAATGAAAGGGCAGGTGAGCTGTGGTTTTCTTTGCACAGGAAAGAGTGGAGGTTCAGCATCTGACAGCTTCTGATGAAACATGGATGCCTTCAGAGTAAGGAAAGAGCTGAACTGCATCCCTCATATCTCTTACAGTGAGAAACTAATTTTGCCAGTTGGCAGAGACTACCTGCATCTGTTTTTAACAAGGAATTAAGGGGAGAAAAAACCCCACCTGGGTTTCTCCTCTTCATTCCAATCTATCCTTTTCTACTAGGTGCTTGTCTTAAACGCTTTCCAACTCTTCTGCCTGCCACCAGTGAGGTGGTTGGTTTTTTTTTACTCCTCGCATTTGGCTTTGTTCCTTGAAGGTGTCCTCCTAGCAGTGTCCCTGGTTTGGAAAGATAGCTGTATTCAGTAAGGGCTTCCTAATTGTGTCCTAAAGGTCTACCAAAATCAACAGTACTTTTCTGAACTAGGACCTTGGAGTTTCTCACAAGGCAGGGCAGTGACATGACTTAGCACTGCATGGGTACAGCTCATGTAGCAAGCATCACATGTGCAGAGAGCATCCAGAGAGCAAAAACATTAAGAAAAACTGAAGCAAATAAATTAAAATAGGGAGAAAATACAAGGAAACAAAGGGGGAGGAGAAGGCTAAGTATGTAAAAATAACAGCAGCAGCAAAGAATCACTTTGAGATACTCAGTCCAAGCACTGTCACTTGTTTGGAGAGCCCTCTTCTATCCCAGATCTCTGAATTTCCCAAAGCTGTCTTCAGGTGATACATCATGTACGTTATAGACTTTGCTCCATCTTTTATGGAGGTTACTAGAAGGACTACCTGCAAGTAGTGAATGACACAATGAAAAACATACGAGCAGTTGTAATGTGAATGGTGGGGCAAGGATACAGGGTTCTAAGGGGGCTTTTCCCAACCCTTGAGCTCCCTGCTCCTAACCAAAGGGTTAGCTCTAATGTACAAAGTGCCCATTGTATTCTGCACACATGCTGTTCATGTGTATTTCAAGAGATGTAATGCACTGTAGTAAATGGCACAATTACAGACAAAGCCCATGGAATACGTCTGAGAGAGGAATTAAGCAATAAAACCTCATGCTGTTAACTAGCATGTTCCATGCTGTAGATAAAAATGCTTTGACACTGAAGAGAGGCTGTGAAAGCTGGACTGCAAATTTTGCTTAAGTAAATACTGCAGTTTACCTTGTAGCAATATTTCCTGTGCATAGTTTATGCAGCAGTGAGAGTAGGGAAGTTTTACAGTTTTGCATTCATTGGGAAAAGTGTTAAAAGATTTTTCTGTATCATTTCCTGTCATCTGGAATAAGGCCACCATGTCACATTTCCTTAATTCTCCAAATTATTTTTTAACACACTCCTTGCCCTTCTGCTAGAATTCTGTTTAATTTAGGTCTGATAACTATTTGCAGAAGAGCACCTTTCCAGCAAGCTAGTTCAAAACCCAGAGCTGTGAGTCAGTGACAGAAGAGGAACACTTAGCACAGTGGAGTTTTATCATTCTGTTGCATCTGTTACATAGATATCCACAGATAACTCATCAACTCAGATTGCCTAGTTAATTCTCTGATAAAGATACCAAGGAAACATTTCAGTAATGTCCATCAAGGACCCATTTAACAATTATGAGTGTCTTCTTTTTCTACTGTGCCATGTGATTTGGTGTCTCTAGGTCTTTGCAACTATCATGAGTTAACGCTTCTGTGTTGAGGTCTTTGTGAGCTCATTCAAATTATGGTGCTATATAGTAGTATAGTCTATTTCAAGAGGTCTGGTTACTTTTCTTCTGCTGCTTTTAGTTAACATATTTGTGCCTAATGGAAGTAACCGACACATTACTATCCCTTTGTAATACTGTTCTACTTTATGAGATGATAGGCTTTTTTTGACAGGTACCAGGCTCTTTGCGGACACTTGCAGTTCTGCAAGGGCTACTGTCCCTCAGGAAGCATGAGACTTCTGGGGCTGCAAGCAGTGCAGTGCCACTAGTTTTCGTGGTCTGCAGGAAAGTCCCACCTGCTACAGATCTTGCTATTAAAACGAGCAGAAGGCACACCCATTCCCCCTTCAGCAGATGCTAAGGCAGAGGCTGAGAGACAGACAGCAGAAAAGGTAGCGGAAAATCCTGGTCTCATGAAGAGCCAAGTGGGTCTGGTGGTGTGGAGAAGCAGCAGGAAGAAGGAGAAGTTTAGCTTTCCATTGGGGTAAGTGTAGTAGTTTGGCTGTGTGAGTGCCGGAGTAGAAGGCGGCTTGTTGCTTTCAGAGCAGGACTCTTGGTGAAGGAAAGAGAGCATCTGATGCTTTGCTTATCTGCAGTAAGAGATAGGGGTGAGTCAAAGGCTCAGAAAAACTGAACAACTGTCTCTGATTTTTATGAACCTTCTGGAAGTTGCCTGTTGCCTAATTTAGCTGGTAGCTCTGTCAGGAGAAAATGTCTGTTTCTCAGGGAGCGGAAGGGGAAATCACTGTGTTGTGAGTGCTTGTTGCCATGACACCTCCTCCCAAAGTATTTTAGAAAACAAAGATTAAAATGCTGAAATGCATAAAGAACTGAGGGGTGAGGGCCAAAGCTTACCATCTTTAGGTTAAAGCTTACTGCTTCCCTTGACTAAATCATGTGGATTGTTGTGTCGTCTTGAGCTGTTTTTGAACATTGGCTAGAAATTAAGATTCAGTAATGGCAACCAGTTGAGTCCTTGCTCCTGCACTAAAGTGTGTGTTAATGGAGAGCCTTAGAGTCTGGGGTACTGCATGATCTTTTGCAGTCAGCTGAATGTGTAAATAGAGATTAAAACAAATTACTATGGCTGAGTCAAATAGGTAGAGGTAAGACCAGCTCCTTAGTCTATATGTAGTTCTGAATATTTTTCCCCAGGGTGAAGAAATGGCCCTTCAAGAGCTCACGGTCACTGTGTAAAATGTGTTTATGGTGACATAGCTTTTGAATGTGATGTTGGAATGAGCCAGAGTAGCTGGAGGGCTGGCCAGCCTCTTTACATCTACATTTTACTCATGTAATAGATGCACCTTGCTAAAAAGTGCAGTCTTATACATGGTTTTGTGCTTGTCTCAACAGGGCCTGCATTCCTTACCCTTCAGGAAGGGAGCACGAGGCCTACAGAAATGGGCCTTTTTTTCCCCTTGTATGGAGGGTAGAGGTTTCAAAAACATTCAAGTATTTTAAGTATTTACTTTCCCTTTTCAAAAGTGACATAAGATCTTGGGACTTCCACTGAGATGTAGGTGTTTTAGCACTTTCCACAGACTTGAACCCTCAAGTTGTCAGTTATTTTCAGAAATTGTTTCTATTCTAGACTAATAGAGCGTTACAAGGAATTAATTTTTATTCCCCCCCCCATGCTGTTTTCTCCCTTAGAGCAAAAAGGATGTAGCTGCAATTGGTGATCCTGAGGTTACACATAAACTTAAGGTAAAAAGAGCAACTTCTGGTAAATGAATTTA
Source organism: Actenoides hombroni (assembly GCA_024336885.1). NCBI lineage: Eukaryota > Metazoa > Chordata > Aves > Coraciiformes > Alcedinidae > Actenoides > Actenoides hombroni. The sequence continues at coordinate 8,209,354 of WUAM01000119.1, forward strand.
TGTAGACTGTTGCTGGAGATGCCAGGACAGCGGTCCTGTATAGCAGAATATCTTTGTTCTTTTTCTTAAGGCACTGTTCTGTCCATATACTCAAAATATTCTTATGTTTTGGTCTTCAGTGTGAACAGTAAATGGTCAATTTCTGTGATTTTGCAACTTCTTTTTTTTTTTTTTTAACTTCCTGCCCATGCCAGCTCCTAGCCATAGGAGATAGAAAGGGCAGGGTTAAAAAAAATCTAAAAGCTGTGGTTATTCTGTCAGATTTCAGGGCCTTGGAAGAAGCTGAGAAACCACTCTGCTGACTGTACCTGGCAGCTGAATCTGCAGGTCTTTGTAACCTCAGTACAGATATATAAAAATGTTAACCTCTTTTTGGAGGGAGCCTGTCACCGTAGAACAGGATTTGTGCTCAGACATCACTCTTGCGGCCCCTCCTGAAAACCTGGTGACTCCATTTCTGCCCTGATGTGTGGGTGTAGTGCCTAGGCAGTCTGTGAGCAGGGAATGTTTGTAGCTAGCCATTTGTATAACGAAAGGAAAGCATTCTTTCTACAACACGTAGGCTTCAGAGAAACAATAAAACCAAGAACAGTGATCTCTGAGTATCTTCCTACCTACAGGGTGTGATGCTTTGTTTATTTTTTTCCCTTGCTACAAGTGAAAATAAGTAAATTTTATATCAATATCTGACAAGTGGCATACGCAGTTGGAAGAGAAAGCAGGATGAGATGCTCTGAGAGGGACTGCTAATCAGAGTAGTACAGCAGCTTTATGCAATGCATTTCTAGCCACCTGATCATCAAGAGCTGTGCTTTTGTCTTCTGTGACCTGCTTCACCAGGAGAAGGTTTGGCTTTTGTAATCTGTATGAGTGCACCTTGCCAGGTTACTGTGCAATGAAGGGCCTTCTGAGTGGAGAAGGTTAAAGGAATACAGTAAAAAGTGAGTGAAGAACTGAGAGTGCATGTGACAGAGCAAAGGCAAGAGTTAAGGAGCAGGAAGTGAAGCACAAAGCGAAGGGTTTGGGAGATTGTTACTTGAGTTTTGCAGTATTCATAGAATATATTGTCCATCTTTTCTTTCTATCCCCCAAGTGGATAGCAGTCAGTGACAAGTATTTCTCTAGTGGCAAATATCCAATGGGGGTGTAAAATAAGCAAAACTGGTTTTAAATTCTTGGTTTCAAGTTTGTAGTTGAATCAGATGTTCAGATGCATGGCTCTGACTCTGTGTCACACTGAATTAATTTTATTATTTGCATTCTTCTCCCCTCATCTCCTACTTCCACTCCCAACACAGTCTAATTTAGGAAATTGTGAAATCCTCTTGTGTAACACTGCTCAGCAAGACTATAGCAACAACATTTCATGTAAACTCTGGATTATACATGAATATTTGTATCCAGTTTTAAGGACACTTAGCTGGTGGAAAGAAATAATAGGCTAAGTTTAGTTAACTGGAAGGTGGATTAGATCATGCAGTAGATATCCATTATTGCCAGTTGTCTGCTGGTAGAACACAGCTTTGAACCCGAACTTATTCTTCCAAGGAGTGTTGACATTAGGAGGTATATGGTACCTACAGAAGCCTCTTCCCATTACGTGCGTTGTGGCAAAGCTAGAAACTGGAGAACGAAAACATAACTGGAGAATGAAAACGTAACCTGCAAGTGCTGCAAACCTTAGCTTTAAGGAGCGTTATCTTCTGTAACAAGTGCTACTGGGTCATGAGACCTGGAGCTGAGGGTTTGTTTAAGGAGCAACTAAAAACTTTGGCCGAAGTCCTGGCATTTTGATACAACAAGAGCACTCAGCTGACAGTGCTGTGACAGGCAGGGCAGCAAGCTCATTCATGGCCAAAGCAGTGTGCTGTTGCAGAGGCCCAGAACAGCTGCTGGAGGCATATGAGTAGTATTGCTGGAAAGCACACTCTCCTTGAAAAGCATCAGCAGTACCTGGAGGAAGGCCAGTGTCTACAGAAATAGGTGAATAAAGTAGCCAGACAGCGATTGCAGTCAGTCCTGGCTGAAGATTGTACTTGCCAAGGTCTTAAAGTATGGAAATCTCCCCTCCCTGCTCACCAAAGGGCTTTGTAATGTGTTTTCCCTATGTACTACACTGTGCCATTTAGTCTAAGGCTGGCATTGGAGAGCTGCAGCAGGCATTCTGGACTGCTTGAGTGCTTTGGAAGTAAGTGGTATCCATGGCATGGGGAGGGGGTGCTTTTCAATCCCTGCCAGGTTTTTTTGTTTCTCATGGCTCAGAAGTGATGGTGCTGCAGCTCATCTTCATGCAAGCACCAGTTCTCCAAAAGTACTACTCTATACATCCCCACTGCTTCTGACTCACTGCAGTGAAACTGTACACCAAACCCATTGTTTAATTGTTTATCCACTCGTTTCTAAAGCTGAGACACTGAATAGAGGCAATTCTTTTAGCTCTGGCTTCATGCCTCATAGCAAGCATGTAATTCCTGCCATTTGCTTCAGTTTTACTCTTGGCTGAAATTTGAACATACAGCACAGGTTTTTTTTCACATTTCTTTTCTCTCATGGCCAGTCTCATTATGTAGGATCGTATTCACCACTCAACTGGCATCAGGTGATTTTTTTTATTATTTTTTTTTTGTGCTGAACTTTGGAAGTACTGTAGTCAGTTGTACTCCTGATGCTTACGTCTCAGGTATGCATGAGTTATACACAATGGAAATCATTACCTGTTAATAAAGGCTAAATTGTCAGCTTGGAGCTGCTGCTGTTGTATGAGGCTTTACAGGAGTAGAGGGACATACAGAATGTTGTACTTCACAAACTTTATTTCCCAAAACAGAAGAACCTTGAACCTTCGTTCTTCTGTTCCAGTCACTACCATACAGTGGTGGTTTTAGTGAACCTGACCCCTGAAAATTTGTGGGGCAGCATGTTCATGGTGTTTTGCTTGGTCCAAAGGTGTTTGGGATTTAAATTTTGGGTAGTATTGGGGAGGTAATTCTTCTCCTCAATTTGCAATACAGAGCCACAAATGAAAGAAGAGTTGCTCAACCCGTGACTTGTTCTCACTTCCTTTTTTACTGCCAAAAGCCAGGTCTGCTGGTGAATCTCATTCTTACCAGCTTGTCCTATGGCTTGAAAGAAAGAAAATCTCAACCTCTGAAGAGCTTGCATAATACTCAGGTGGAAGTGAGTTCATGGGAGGCTCTTTTGTTACGTTTGCTGTTATTTTCCAGTTGGAAATTTCAAACAGAAATGTTCTGAGATACTGTCACACATTTCCTCTAAGTCCAATGTTTCTACAAATCATCACATGGATCATTCCATGGGTGTACCTCACAACTATGGACTCCCTTCCCAAGAAAGGTGATTCTTTCAAGCTTATTCACCAAATTAAAAGACAAACTGGGCCTAACCTTTGAAAAAGAATTGGGAGCATATTTTGTTTTGCCTGTAGCCAAACTCTTTGGAGGAGTAGGGAGTAATGGGGTGGAAGTGGTTATTAGACTTTTGAATGGCAAACTTTATATACTATAAGAAAGTTATTTAAATACCAGCTAGACCATCAGGTGACTTACTTTTTTTTACTTTTTTTTTTTTTTTTCTTTCTTCCAGTAGTTGGGGACTAGTGCTGTGGGAGGAAGACACCAGCTGCAGCAGCACTTGTTTTTCTGTTCTTGTGGTTACTCCTCAGGGTTAGGCAATGTTTATTTCCCAGCATAACTGCTCAACAGCCTTCCTTTCAGAAGTGTCAACACATGCAAATATGTGTTTGAGGAATTGCTGCTACAGTACCTAATGGTTAAGCTCCAGGGTGGTTTGTTTTTTTTTTAAGTTTGGTCACTTCTATGTTGTAGGTTACAGAGCCTGAAGAATTTCACTGCAAGATGTGTGCAAATTCAACTGTGTAGTTAGTCTTGTCCTTTGTGTCTAAGCGGGCATTGTATGTACTACCTTAGTCCTTCAGCAGTCTGCTGCATTGTTGCATTAAGGTTAAAAATTTGTAAATTAATAACTTCCATAGTTTCAAACCCAGGAAGGCTTCCTCCAGCCTTGCTTTTCCTTAAAAACACAAGGGAGGGGAGAAGCTCATATCCCTGCAGAACCAAAGCGTATCTTGTTGTAATGCTTCCGTTTCTAAGCTATCAGACTTGCTTGCGTAAACACAGCCTTGAAGCCAAGCTGTGTCTTTCAAGGGCCACCGCACTCTGCACTCCAGATAAACAGTGAAATGTTTGTGGCTGTCACTGTCCCCTGCTACACTGGCTTTTCATTCACTCGATCCAGTTCAAGTTTGATCTCTGGATGAAGTACTGCCTCAGTAAAAGGGCACTGGCAAAACCCACGCTGGCTTAAATGAGGCGAAAGATTTCACGTTTTGTTTTTTACAGAGCCCTCCATGGGCATGTTGCAGCCTGTCTCGAAGACCTCTTCCTGTATCTTTGCCTGCTGGATTCCTCATCTATTTTTAAGTCTCATGCTCTTTCCTGCGCCTATTTTAACTGTGTTGCTGTACCATTTAACCCCTATGGGATATGGAGTTTGTGGGAAAGCAGCAGTGTATTACCAAGAAAATGCGCTGGTTCATCTACAAACTTCTCCAAGGGTTTCATGGCACAGGACATGCAGAAAACCAAATTAGGATCACATCTAGCTATTATGCATTTGTTTGTTAGGTGCTGTAATATGAACTGATTAAGAAATACTCAGTAAGGATGTCATTGTGTGTGTGTCTGATCTCTCTACCTGTGCGAATGCCTAGGCAAAACGCGTAGTGTCACTTAATGCTCATGATTCAAGGTTTGCCCACAGCTGAAGTGTTTTGCTCACAGGGCACGTACTGGTTTGGGCTTGTTGGTGGAAATTCTTTTTCCCTCACTAGTATCACCCTGTGCAATGTCCTTGTGTAAATAATTTTCAGGCCCTGCATCTCTTCAATATGTTTTGTGCTACAGATCCCCCAGGAATTCCTATGATCTAAACTCCTCAAAGTTGTCACATTACCTTGATCCACTTTGTCCCAAATCTCAAGGCTGGAGAAGTACATAAGACTTAAGTCAGACTTTTGAGGTAAAAGACTGGTAACAAAAAGTTGCAAGTAAAACAATCCAATTCTATTTTAAATTTAGCAACTAGATAGCTCTCTAGTGGCTTAACCTCTGCTATGTTTCTACATGACATGTTTCCTAATGACATCTCTCATCTATGTGAGCTGGGAGTCAGCATTCATGGCAAAAATGTCTTCCAAGTGTTTTCATTAGCTCCAAGTAACAAGTTTGCTTTTCTTTAAGTTTTGGGGTGCAAATATGGATGATATTAATGTGTGGCTTCCTGTGTTGCAAACAGGGATTTCTTCCTAACCCATACCTATTTAGCCAGGCAGTGTCTTAATACCATGAGAGGTTTGCTTGTAAGTTGTTCTGCCTGGATATTTCCATGAGGGGAAGTGTTCTGATTTCGGGTGGTGGCTGATGCTCTGGCAACAGCCTGTCTGTGGTACTGTTTGTTTCTTGCTTTGGTGTAGTTCAGGAAGAAGTGGACAACACTCCTGCATGGGCTGAAAGCTGTGACGGTACTGTCAGCGTAGTAATGAAATTGCAGTTTTGGTTTTGGATGTTCATTTTAAATGACCTGAACACTGGAAGACTAACACACTGCTTTGGTCCAAAACTGTGGAAGTTAAAAGCTGTGAAACTCTTGCATTCAGCAGCATGTCCTTATGATGCCTGATGGATAATGTTTTCAAAATTGTGAAAACGAGATCCTTCTTAAGAAACATTTTTAAAAGCAGGTTATTTTCAAATATTACGTTCATTCATCTGTTTCCTTAGAGACATATTTTTGTCTGTTACGCTACTTGAAACTAGGAAATGCACCATTGAAACCATCAAGTTCCACTGAAGATTATACCTGCCCTGTGTCCTTTTCTGAGTAATGTGGTTATAAAGCCGGTAGACGTGGGGCATTTGGCACGTCATTAATCTCAACTATTTCAGAATCTTTCCATTCATTTTGGACTTTTTCTTACAGGTGCCTCAGCTGGAGGTTGCTAAATCAAGTATTGAAGTTTCATGGCTTCTAGCTTGACCTGAGGTGTTTTGTATATCTAATGTTTAGCATTCCCAAAATTGCAAACCCTAAAACTAAAGAGCGCTGGCGTAAATGTGGGGGTTTTTTTTCATCCCTACTTCCACAGCCTCACCAACAACGGGATGGTAACATTGCTATTTCTAACCATGCTGCTGTGTAATATCATGCCATATTGAGTACTGATCTTTTTTTAATCAGAGACATTTGGATTTGGTGTTACTGCAGCACAAACTACTATTTGTTGATATCAAAAACCCGGCAAACAAAGAATGTTGTGCATGTTCTTTAATATTATAAGGAACCAAATTCTCTTGCTAGATTTTAATTCAGTGTCAGCCATTTCCTATCAATTTGACAGGCTGCAAACATCTCACATAGCTCATTTTATTTATTTTTGTAAATATGTATGTCTCTGTGTATATATATCTTGTCTCTTTTCCTCACTAAGCTACCTTGGCTTTTTTAGGGCTCCCCCCCTCCATGGACTCCCATTCAAAGTTGTCTTCCACTGTTTCTATTACCTTTGTCATCAGCCCTTTGTTCAAAAAGATTCTTGCAGAAAGGCTGAATGCTTCTTGTCAGTCGTAACACCCACTCTCCTGTCATTTGGTGGAGTTCATCTTGAAGAATACTGTCTTTCTCTTAGCTACATTTTTGTCCATGTTACCTCCCTCTTAGAGGAATGCAATGTGCTCTATTCGGCCTCCTTCATCTTTGAGAAGATACTTGTATGTTTTCCTGATAGCATAACTACCACAACTTGTGTGCTCCTTTTTATACTCTCAAACCTGTGGAAGTTGTGTACTGAGGAAAGCTTAAAGCCCCAACATAAAATATACTGGATAAGATGTTTTTGGTGGGGATTTGGTTTTTGTGGGTTTTTTGTTGTTGTTGTTTTTTGACTGGTTTTATTTAACCTTTCACCGTTTGCCATTAATTGTTGAGCATGTTACTATATGTTTTACTGAAATTGTCAGAACAGCCACACAAAGACAAACTTTGATTTTATTTTTTTTTTTTCAGTAAGTGTGACTGAACTAAGATTCCTTCTTTAGCGCTTGAGCTGTAGTTTTGTATCTCGCTTGTCAACTTGTGAGATTTGCTTTTGGCATGTTTTGCAAAATGCCACACAGTTAAAAAGATTGCAGGCTGTTACCTTAGATACTTGTTGATGTTGTTAGTCTCAGAAGGGAACCACCATGGACAAGGAAAGCATGATATGTTGACTTTCTCCATATGCAAGTCCATGAATGCAAGAATTAAAAAGAACTGTTGCAATAAAGAAGAGTAATACGTGTCTTCCGTGTGTCCCAAAGCTCACAAGAACAAAATGGTGCAAGACTTGGCTAGATCGAGAGAGTACAATCCTGCCTTCCTCAAATATGTGAAGTTCACAGAGATTTGGATATATTGTATCATATAGAATCAAAATACCACCGGTAATAGTAGCTATAGTTGAGCTAGAGGAAAGGTGATGAAAGATCCTCAAAGTGCAATGCTTTCCTTCTTGCAAAAGTATAGTGAGGGAGAGTCAGTGCTGTAAAGCCCCCCTTGTGACTCTCCGTATTTTTATTGATGTCGAGGTGAAAAGAAGGAAAACTGCTTATTTTTGTTAAGGATATGGTTTGGCTTTTGTCTCTTCAATCCCAACATTTTTCATTGTTTAGTCACGGTCAATGTGTAGATGCTTCTTGGAATAACTCGGCAACGTAACAGAGGGATTGCAGTGTTGTACAGGTACTCGGGTGCATAAACGCATGCTCCACGGTTCATACAGTCTGCATATACAGTTTCCCTCAGGAGTCCCCAGGGCTTCCTTATTTAACAATTTAGCCAAGAATGCCATCTGTATAGGCCCAGGGAGGAGGGTGTCAGGCTTAGTTACCCAGAGGGAGGTATGGGCCCAGGTGCACCCCTTGCTCTGTATAGCCTAACTGCTTTTGCTGACCGGAGAAGCATCTGTTTCTAGAAGTGCATGGGTTTGCCAGAATTGTCTGGATCCTAAAGCAAAATGTGTGTATGTTACCACTCAGAGCATCCCAGACCCCACAGCTGAGGTCTAGTCCAGACCATATCCAGAGATGCACACTGAGGCTTGGCTAGAATGAAGAACGTGGTGATGCCAGGCACAACCATTTATTTCTGAACGGGGCAAACAAGGAGTGAAGTATTTATAAATCTCCACTGTTTGGCATAAAGACTGACACAGCTTCCTTGTACACAGCGTTGCAGTCCTGACAGGACTGTAATCTGAACAGTTCATATCAGACTTGGCCATCTGAGAAGTCTAGTGATGTGTGGTGGCAACTGGTGATCAGCAGCCGTATAAAAGGACAGGACACTGTCTTGGTACAGTCACAATTCTCCTTTGGTTCTACCCCATTTGATGATCTACAGAATGTAGCCCTTTTCTCTTTTGTTTTCCTTCCCTTTGAAGGACTCTTCCCCTCTTTTTCTGTTACTGTTACATTCATACACACACGACTAAATAAGTTTACTAATCAAAATATCATGTCATCCCAAAGTAGAGAGGTTTGTTTATCTCTGACTTTATTTGGGCTAAGTAACTTTTTTTTTTGTTTTTTGACTTACTTTAGACTTCCTGTCTCAGTCATCTGTCTATTCATTGTTGTGTTCACTATGAATACGTAAATCATCTGCATGTAACTTTTTTTTGGTGAACTTTGGTGCATTATTTTCAGCATGCACACTGGAGATTAAACTTTGGTGATGCATTTGAAAAGTATGCACATAATTTCAGAACTGAAAGAATGCTGTTAATTGAATTGGATGTTCCTCTTGAAACGTCTTTGTGAAAACACGTGTCATCTGTGGCTGGAAGGAATAACAGCATAACCTTTATGGCATATGCTTACATGCTTTGCACAATACTGTGTTTTGATGAAGCATTGTTCATAACTTGGCAAAGACCTCTTAAAGAATGTTGGCCAGAACAAGCTGCTTTTTGCATGAAAAACAACAGTTTGGGATACATTCAAATTCAATGTCTATGGTTCCAGACAGAACCCACAAACTCTCTTTTTGTTTGTAGAGGCCCGGCTCTTGTATTTCCACTGTCCTGGCCCCTTGGGGTTTCACTCTGTGTCAGTGCAAAGGTACATGTTCATTCAAAAACTGGAAATGGAGCATTCCAGCTCGGGTGTATATGGTTTAGAAAACTGGAAAATCAAGGGTGTCAGTTCCAGGTCTGGTTGTCTAAATGTTCCATAACTCATCAGGACATTACATGCATTAAATAGGCTTACCAAAATATATTATCTGAAGGATAGGGAATGGAACACCACGTTTACTAAGTCCGAAGTGAGTTTTAACTCTTAAGCAAAGAGTCTGATCTGTAGGAAGGAGGATTTGGTGTGTAAAGTCCACTAGGACAGGGAAGACAGCATCCATGGACATAGTGGAAACAGGTTACAATATATTAGATGCTGTGAAGGACAATATCCAGTGAGGAATCTGCCAGAACAATGACTTTTAGTCCACCTATGGTAAGAAAAAAACCCAAACCAAAACCAAGCCAAATATTCATGGTATTGGTAAAACTCATGTGATTGTGCCACCATGCAGTGTAGCTAGTCAGCTAAACTCTTAAAAACCTGTGGAGATGGCAATAATTATAGTAGCAGTTGTAGGCCTATGCATCTGTGTGTATACCTACTGTAAGTGCATAGTGAGGTCTGTAATAAAACCTAGAAACACAAGGGCTAGTGTGGCTTAAATGTATACACAAATCTTTCTTTTCTTCCTGCAGAATAATTTTCAAAGTGTGAAATAATCCCAAACCCATAAGAAGTGAGGGTGTATACCTCCAGGTGGCCAAAGAGGTGTAGATACAGAAAAAAAAGATCTGTTGATATAGAATGAGGTCTGCTTCCTTCAGCTGGTAAGAAAAGGGCATGCTGAGATTGCGGTGATAATAGCAGCATAAAAATGGAGCAAATTAGAATAGTTAATACAGACAAATTAGGGTATTTGATGCCAGAGGGCACGAGATTTTTGTTGCTGTTGTGATTAATTTCTAAAAAAAAACAACAGTAGTCCTGCTAGGTATAAGATAGCTAAGCACTCCTGAGGCAAAAGCAAGATTTCCAGCTAGTGGGCACATTGAGTTCATTCTGTTCTTGTTTTGGCTTCTACACGCGATTGGGCTATAACAAGTAGGAAGAAGGGAGCAGCTTGTGTCAAAATGCTGTGTCCAGGCCGCTAAGTGAGGACGTGGGGAAACACAAATGTTGCTGACTACACTAGATACTGAGTCATCTAGCAAAATTGAAGGTTGACTTAATTCAGTTATGCTGGGGCCAAAGCTGATCGTTTCTGCTTAAACCCTAGAAACTGAATATAGCGTACCAAACTTGTGTGTCTTGTTGGGAGTGAGGGAGAGGTGGAAATCGCAATTAATGGAGGTTCCTGGTAAACTGGGTGCATAGCTAAGTGTAACTCTGTAGTCCTCTTCACAGAATATGGATTCCTCCTCTTAGATGACCCTCTGGTGAAAACTGTGAACTGCAAATTCAGATAGGCATTAAAGGTGTGCTGGATCCTTGCTGATGTGCAGGTAGCAGCTGTAAAGATCGAAGCCCTTCTGCCTGATAGGGTTTTACTTTACTTAAAGTGTGCGGATTTTGCATTTGGAAGATACGGGTCTTAGCAGAAATTAAGAGGCTTGAACTCTTCCTTAAGGCTTTGGATCACAGAGTCACAGAACCACAGGGGTTGGACCTCTGGGGATGATCTAGTCCAACCCCCCTGCTAAAGCAACATCACCTAGGAACATCTCCAAAGAAGGAGACTCCATAACCTCTCTGGGCAGATTGTTCCAGTGCTCCATCACCATCAACGCAAAGTTTTTCCCTCATGAAAGGCCTTTATTAGTTTGGGTCATCCTAACCTCCTAAATTATAGCGAGGCTCACCTGAGAGTCGGGTAGGAGCTCAGCTTCAGCTGCTTTTCTCCTGAGAAAATCAACACCCAGTCAAGTGGAAATTTCCACTGCCGACATACATACCTCATTGCAAGTGGTATTCTGTCAGTCAAGCCTAACTCGAGGCAAGTTTTTGCAGAAGTAGATCTCTAGAAAAGATCAGACCACAGCAACTTTTGCTTCTTGGTCTTCAGATACGTTCTTTTTATTTTTACATTTCTCAGTGCTAGAAATGAGGGAGTATGTGAAAAGTGGGTGCTTTTGATACCCATTTCTAGCACATCCTCGTTTACTAGACTTCATCTCAACAGCTTGCCTGTAAGGTATTTAATGTTAAAGCAACTCAAACGGGCGGACCCAGAGAAGGAGCAGTGAGGGGGTCCCGCGGAGCCAGCGGGAGGAGAGGGCGGCCCGGAGCAAGCCCGCGAGGCGCCGGGAAGCCAGAGCTGGCGACCGCCCTGTCCCGAGGAGAGAGCGGTGGGCCCCACCACCCCAACAAGCGGGGCCGGCAGCCGGCCTGCGCTTCGCCTGGAGCCCGCGGCGAGCTCAGGAGACAAGAGGTGCCGCGCCCGGCGGGGACCCGGCGGGCGGGGCGGAGGGGGAAGCCGTTGCCCTTTTAAGCGGGCGCCGCTGCTGTCCTCGGGTGCCCTGTGCGCGCCTCTCCCCGCAGCCGCCACCGCGCTATTAATAGCGAGGCGGGGGCGGAGCGCCCCCTGGCACGCGATGGGAGCGCCTCGTGCGGACTGCCCGCTTCCGCCGAGGGCCGTGCGCGCCCGCCCGCAGCGGGGGCGCGTGGCCGCGGCCGTAACCGGCCCTCAGCGCCGCTCTGGGCTGAGGGACTGCGAGTGGAGGGGCGGGGGAAGAGCCCCTGTGTCGGGCCGCAGCCTGGCGTCGGGCCTCCGTGCGCCACGGCTACGGGCGGGGAGGAGGAAGACGCGGTCCCTCCGTCCCTGCCGCAGAACCACAGACACTCGCGCTGGCGGGGGAAGGGGAGAGGGAAGGGTGCAGTCCCGCCCTGCAGGCAGGAGAGGTTTCTCTCCTGAGGGGAGAACGGCGTCTTCCTTCCCCCGTGTCGCTCCTCCCACGGGCGTAGGGATCGGCACTGAAATCGCCACCTGCGCTAACTGCCAAGGCAGTTTTTTTTCCCTTTGGTTCTGGGAAATGCGAAACAAGCAGGAGAAACGCCGACGTGTGTTCTCTCAGCAGTCCACCCACGCTCTGATCTGGGCCGAAAGGAATGGAACGCTTTCCTTCCACAGAGGGGTATCATTTACTGCACACAAACTGTACTTTGTAGAAGCAATGAAGGGCCTTTGTCTCACTTGTAAAGGCTGTGTAACAGTGTAATGTATTTGTATATCCCCTGTAATCAAGAAAAAAAGGCTGCGCTGCATCAGAAATAGGAATCGTCGTACTGGATTCGAGCCATCTGCTTCAATGTCTTCTGTGAACCTAGCCAGATAAAGGCATGGTGGAGGAAGGGAATGTGCCCTCTCCCCTCTCCCCTCCTCAGTATGCTGCTGCATATTACAAATATTACTTGAGTAGTTAGCCTGCACCTTGGAACTTTTAATTTCTACATGCTTTTTGTTTCAATACAGCGAGAAATACTTTTATTAGTGATAAAAAAAAAAAAAAAAAGTCATTCTTTATTTCGGTCCCAAGTCCATTGGAGTGTGGCAGCAGTGCCCCTCCCCTAAATTATTTATGTAGTGTCAGTCTTTTTAAACAAAGGATGGGTCTAGTAAGCAACACCCCATCTCTGTCATTAGTAGAAGAGATGGGGAGAGTGGGTGTCAACATCTGATGCTTTCAATTTTGTATCTCTCCTACAACCTTCATCTGAAAAGCAGCAGGTTGTTTCCACACTGTGCTCCAGGATAAAAGAGGAAGGAAGCTGTTCTACAATCACATGCACTGTGCCACCCAGCCAGTTTTGGCACTAGTGATATCTCTCTGATCAGCGACTGCCCAAGTGTGACATACATTGAAAATAAGGCCAGTTGCTTTAATGCCTCTGCCAGCAAAGCTGTTACAGCAGATGAGCATGAGTGATTGAGTTTGAGTGAGCTGGGAGCGTCTTTGAGACATTCATTTTATAGCTTTCTTGGGTATTGGTCACTTTTCGGGACAGATGCTGTGTTCATCCCCATACCCTTAGCTACCAGCTTCTTTCATATGTAACAGTGGCATAAAACAGACAGTGGCCGAGTTTACCACGAGGGTGTCTGGGGTGAAGAGAGCAAAAGTAATCTCTTAAGTGCAGAAACACCCTCAGCACTTTAAACCACAGCATTAGAACAGGAGTCTCAAGAGTGCATTAGTAGTGCTTTTGCCCTTTGCCCTTTCAAGGGGTGATTTGCTCAACAAATGCTTTATGAACCTCTTGAGACTGTGGCACCATGTTATTTTTCAAAAGCAGCCACTGATAAATTCCCCCCATGTTACAACATGTTGCGTCACAACAGGTTAAATAATCGTAAGCAAATGATACCTTGTGTCAGGATTTGTGCTGATAAATACAGGTCTCTAGAACCATAGACGCAAAAAAGAGTCGTGTCGTTCTGAGACTAGATAAAAGATCACGATTATTTGAAAATTGTGACAGGGTTGAGTGCCACATACATTCTTAACAGACAAAAGGAGGAAGTCATTCCCGAGAAGCCTTGTTTCTGTAGGTGTGTTCTGGAGTGTCATCTGTTTATTTGAATCGTTGGCAAATTGAGCACAGCTGAGCCAAATAAATTGAGAGCTGTATATCCACAGACCTTTACTTTGCTATGCACTATAGGTGACTGTGCTGAGACTAGGCATCTCAGTATGTTGCCAGAGGGGATTTATCTGCTGAAATTTGTTTTGAAGCATGGGGAATTTTGGTCTCGAGTTTATGGTCTGTCTGTTGTAAAGCTGAAATACAAAATTATATTTCTGAGTGTAAAAAGAATCTAACTGCTTAGTACAGCTTCTTCTGACAGGAGGAATATTTGTGCTGCAGGCTTGATTGATCTGCTGGACTTAACTCTTTGTTTACCCACATTCTGCCTGTGGTTTCTGCAGAATAACAGTAACTTTATCTTTCACTTAGCCTCCTTAAAAATCATGCTATTGGAGGCTACTGAAGCTGGCAAATCTTTCATTTTCCCTTGGCTTTTGCTCACTGTTTGCAGCATATTCTTCTTTTGGGCTTATCCTACAAGTTTGTCGGTGCCACACTATGAGGGAAATTTGTAGTGCTGCTTGCTCAGTCCAAATGTTTTGGCTGATAGCCAGGAAGTTTGGCCTTTGTTAGACTCAGCTGCTGACTCTTCATGGTGTCGAAGCCTCTTGTGGAAACTGGCCTGTTAGTGTGGGCAACTCTGTGTGGATCATCACTTGGATGCAGACTTGGTGTCATCCTGCCACCATGCTGAAACACTGGGTAGAAGTGCTAGGTGAACTAATAGAGGAAGCACAGTAAACTAAATTGTAACTCTTCAAAGGAGAGCAATTTTCGAGTACTTTGAGAACTCACTTTCAGAAGCTTACACTCTCATTTTTTGCTCTTGGACTCATTTTCTATATTTTTCTTTTGGACTGTTTGATCGATGATTATTTTTGCACATTGTGAAAAATACTTTAGATATCACATAGATAAATTCCACCCCTCCTATTTAAAGACATAATTGCTCAAATGTTTCTGTGTCAGAATGGTCCTTACGTAATCAAGTGGTCCCACTGAATTTGGTGGGAGTACATGTAAGTTCATTTGTGTTGATCAAATTTAAGTGCATACTTAACTGCAGATGTTTACTCTTCGTGATGTTTTGCATTCAAAGTTTACAACCTACGATCTTTAGGGACTGCAAAAGTTCTTTAGAGTCATGGCTGAAAATATCTAGTGAAAAACCAATATAAAGAGAAGATTGTAGTTCAGAGGGAACAATAAAAAGTCAGAATTTCACAGCTGATGGTAAAATGGGCCATATATCCTCCATACTCTGGAAAGAGATGACCTTCTGTTTTAGACTCCTTTTCAGACATGTTTATATCCACAGAAGGAAGAGATACATTTTAACAGTATCTGTCAGTATTTAACCTGATAAGACAGATATGCTAAAGAATAAATCAATCTCTTTTCCTTTTCCTTTCTTCCTCTCCTCTCTCCTCTCTTTCCTTTTTATTTCAAAAAAAACCCAAAAAAGATAGTTATACAAGTTTTGAAAGGTTGGCTTCATCCTGTGGGTTGGTTTTGGTTTTAGTATATCTGAGCAGTAACTGGGCAGTTTTGTGAACAACTGGTTTTGCACCCATATAATCTCACCTTGACTGGAAGTGTGCTGTTTCATTTGATCCTTGTCTGTGCTGCTGTAATTAAATAAAGTGGATGTTGCATTCATTTATAATACAAGTAATCTGATTTATTATAATATTTTTAATATATCAAAATATATAATAGAAGAATAGAATGTGTAAGGTTATCAATTCTGTTGGCTTTAAAAAGAACCCAAAACAGATGTGCTTGGCATCCATCAGAGTATTGAACAATGAGGCTGTAAGACATGATGATAATAGATATAGCTGTGAGTGCATTTAAAGCTCCTTTTTGTGTTTGGCAAAATTTCCATTCTTAATTTAGGTATGAGTGTAATCTGTAACTCTGCCTTCACTTTTGCTAATGTAAATCAGCACTTACATTGTTTTTTTTTAACTGAGGTCTTATATTGTTGCAAGGGCCTTATGTAAAGTAAATGAAGAGGCTTCTGCTGTTCTGTGGGTAACAAGTAGTCGTGTAACAAGAAAGTGAATAATCAAGTTTGCAAGTTGTGACTGAAAGGATTTTTCATAGTATAAGATTTAATAGTTTAAGATTCTCACAAAGTCATTACTTAAATGGCTTTTTAAATATTAGACTTGTTCAAGAAAAATGTAAGCAATTTTGTTGAGACCCTTAAGAAAAATAACTGATGAAAGTGGGTATGTGGGCTACAAAATATCTGCCCACATGCACTTCAAATTACCTGTCAGATATCCTCAGTTTTCTGCTCTTGAAGATACAGTAATGTTTAGTTCACTCTAGCCACGTGAATGTTCAAAATTCTATAGATAACAGATAATCTTTGAATAATACGTTGCAGGAAAAAAATTATATATACTATTGCCTCATTAACAAGGAAAATATGATGGAGAAGTAAAATGATTTTACCCAGGTCTAAAATAATTTAGTAGCAGTACTGTTTTTGTAAGTGGACGTATTGTGGACCATTGACTACATGTTCCTTCTGACACTTAAAGCTTATCCTCTTCCTGACTTTTCTTTTAAGGTCTGGTTGGAAACGTAGCCAAACAGAACCTGGGTGAATTCTGTGAATACAAAAGGTTCATTGATCCACCGTGTCTTCCAATGAAGCAAGTTGCTTTTCTCCATCTGTATTGAGGAAACACAGGCTGCCCCAATAACTCAGGTCAGAACTGTTAAATATTAACTTGACTAATAAATGGGTAGGCCTTTTTGTGTTTGGGAATGTAGGCCTGAGGGCTGTTCTCTGGAAGTGACTCAGGCAATGTTCTGTTGGCACTAGGCAGTATCAGATCCTGGGAATCCTATGTTTTCCTAGGCTGACTGGAGTTTGGCCTGCAGAAAAGAATTTACTCTGATTTCTGTATTCAGTGAGTAAGAGCAGACATGCTCAGAATTGTAAGAATTTTCTCTTTCCCAACAGCACAGCAGTTTAACAATAGCTGTGCAGAGGATAGATTATTTTTAGCCTGAATTCCTAAATTACTGTTTGTCTGTCTACTGTGGATTCCCCTGGCTAATTCTGGCTAGCTTTAACAGCAAAGCAGTGTCTGAAACTAGGCTAAATAGGTTAATAGGATGGCAGAGACCACATAATTGTATGAGGGAGAAACTGCATCATGAGCTCGTGTATTATTATGCAGCAGTGAGTCCGTAGGATACAAATACGTGGAAAACTGACTTCGTTAGTGTTGTTGCTCATGGAATTCTTTGATTGGTTTAGATGTTATTTGCTGGCAGTCATCTGAAGCACAGTGCTTGCTCAAATACGTTCAGTGCTGCAAGAACTAAGAAGCTCTTTTGTCACGGATGATAGAGATTTCTGTGGAAGTGATAGTGTGCTTGAACTATTCTTGGAAAAGCAACTTTTTGTATCTACAAGTTAAAATTTAAACTTGACTGTTGGCCTAATTGCCCTGTTAGTCCAACAGAAACTGCAGTCAGTGACTAATGACTCATTCCAGTTAGTGATAAGGCATATGGGCAGGACTCTGTGTCGCCAGCCCTTGCTAACTGGACAGTACTTGAGGTGTCTGGAAAGTTCCCATACAAGGGGAATCTCCTTTGGCACTGTGGGGCTTCCAGGAGCATAATTTCTGACAGCATCCATTGCTGTTTGTTCTGTACAGCCTGGCTCTGTGCTGTATATGATTTATTCTATTCCTCTTGCATATGGGAGTTACATTCTAGCATCTGAGTTTTAACACTGGTTTATAATATGGCATTTGCAACCTTACCGAGTGTGATCAATCAGGATGAGGTTCCTTGCTTGTTGTATCACAAGGCCTCAGTATACTTTAGTTCCCAATGGCATTGGTAACATCCTCTTCTGGCCCCCAACACAGGGTGAATTTCATGCATATGAATGCATTTCTTCAAAGCTATTTATGTGACTAAAAATACAAATAATATTTAGTGGGATTTTCAGAGTTGCAAATCTCACACATCTTCAGCAAAGCAAGTGGGATTAAGGTATATAGTGACATTTTTGAAAGTATTGTCTGCGTTGTAAGGCATCTGTTGAAAAAACATTTGAACAAATCCAGCTCCAGGTCTCTATGGAGACTTGTCTTGGAAGTTTGCCTTTGATTTCAGTGGGAATGGACTGTAATGGACTCTCATCCCTGGAAAGAATATCTTCTTGTTTGTGAAAGGTAGAGTGGGTAACAACTGCAATCAACAGTCTGATAGATGCTCAATATTAACAGTACTTTTCTAGAGCATAAACTGAATTCTAACCATTTGAAAGTGAATTTAGACCTCTGTTGGACCTCACACTGTCCCACTGCTGTCCAGTAAAGATTTACTAAGCCGTGTTTGGTAGCATGTTTGCCAAGCTTTTTGTGGGGTAGCAGACTAAACTTCAGGATGATCCCATACAGCAGTTTCCTCCTAGTCCCAGCAGACCTTCTATTTTGGCCAAGGGACCAGGGGTGAGGAAGTACAGCTTTGAGTGTCACTGCAGTTATGTACTAAGATTACTGAGAAACCAAGTAAGAATGCAGCTGTGAGCCTTTAAGTGGCATGCCATGGAAAATTAAAACACAAAGTGTGTATGTGCATGACGGGAGTGTACCCAGTGTTTTGCACATTCCAGCAGAGGCCTCAGTAAAGACTGGAATTTTAATTCTCATCTGACAACATTCCACAAAGACAACTTACATTCCCTTATTGCTTCCCCTTCCCAATTACAATTTTTTTGACTTATTTATTCTGCCATGGCTATCGAATAACTGTTGGAGTGCCACTATTCAAAAGAGGTTAGCTGGGGTACTTTAGTTCTTAATTGGGGTTCTCTGGGATTTTATTTTCCTTCTTATTGTTGTTCTTAACAATGTGACTTCTTATGTATTGTCATTCTAAATTGGGATTAGAAACACCACCAGCTGTGTTGGTATCTCTGTGGGGACTCTTCCAGGTTCTTTTTACTACACCCATAGTCTCTCATACGTATCCATGTTGGTATTGTACAAAGCCATTAGAAAGGCAGGAAAGAGTGGAGGCAGTGACTCAGATAAACTTCTTAATAGCACAATTAAAGTACAAACCCCCACCTATCCCATTAGAAAGAAAGATCTTGATCTGCACAACACCTGCTATATACTATATCTGTCTTTATTCCAGTTTTTTAGTTCTGAATACAAATATGGAAAGCAGATTAGTGTTTGAGGAATTTGAATGAAGGAGGTGTTGGTTTTGGAGCTGACATCAGTGTGAAACTTTGCACACAGTTGTCTGCTCATTTCTGGATTAGAAGCTATATATAAAAAGGTTCAGAAGTCTGTTTCCTCTGTG
The DNA here is from genome assembly GCA_024336885.1 of Actenoides hombroni. Taxonomy (NCBI): domain Eukaryota; kingdom Metazoa; phylum Chordata; class Aves; order Coraciiformes; family Alcedinidae; genus Actenoides; species Actenoides hombroni. The sequence continues at coordinate 8,228,445 of WUAM01000119.1, forward strand.
TAAGGGTGCCTGCCACAATATCCCATTTAAGCCACAGCTGATGGCTAAAATAATCAGATAGTTGTATAGCTGAAATCATAAAACAATGAGACTAGTCACTTCAAATGAGAATGCTTTTTTTCCTCTTGTTCTAATTTTAGTAATTTCAGTAACATTCCCAGTAAAACTTTTTATTGCAGTAGCTTCTGTTTAGCACAGTTTAAACAAATGTGTTGGCTTGGGAATCCAACCGCCAGTATTTTCTTTCCCCTCTCCCTCTCCCTCTCCCTCTCCCTTATGAAATGACTCAGACCTTATGAAAAAAAATTCAGCCATTGCCTCAGCCCTCCAAAATGCTTCAAGATCATCTCAGAATCCTCACACACACACACACCCCCACCCACCCCCAGTTTCTGAAAAGGATGTCACATAGTTGGAAATGCCTTTGAGATCAACTTTCCTTCGATATGTTGTTCCTCTTCACCATGTTGGCAGCATAAAAGGGTAGCCAAGTGGAAGCAGTCCCTTAGGAAGGCTCTTCCCAGTAGGAAGGCTCTTCCCAGTAGGAAGGCTCTTCCCAGTAGGAAGGCATGTATTTTCCTTTGTCGGATTGTTCCTTGAACCCTTTTAGAAAATATGGCTCTGTGCTGGTGTATCTGTCAGACTGCACTGTAACATGGACCACAGTGGAGGTGTTATGCACATTGTGTGCTTTGGCTGCCTTCTGCTTGGAACACCAAGAAGCTGTGCAGAACATAGAAGGGTCTGTTTACACCAAATAGAAGCCAAACAGTCCCTGCAGATAAGGAAGACCGTGACTTAAAAATTCTTCTCCCCTATGTAAGCTGAAGAACAGTAAGCTCACCGAGCAGTGGAGCTGGTATGTGAGCTAGCTGCCTAAATGGTAGACCTAGGTTTCAGATATAAGATCACAGAATTACTGAGGCCGGAAAAGACCTCCGAGATCATCAAGTCCAGCCTATGACCCAACCCCACCACATCACCTAGACCATGGCACTGAGTGCCACATCTAACCTTTCTTTAAACACATCCAGGGACAGTGCCTCCACCACCTCCCTGGGCAGGCCATTCCAATGTCTGATCACCCTCTCTGTCAGGAAGTGCTTCCTGATATCCAACC
>WUAM01000119.1:8229874-8255910 GCA_024336885.1 Actenoides hombroni
GTACAGGGGGAGAATCACATCCCTAGTCCTGCTGGCCACACTATTCCTGATACAAGCCAGGATGCCATTGGCCTTCTTGGGCCACCTGAGCACACTGCTGGCTCATGTTCAACCGGTTGTCAACCAGCACTCCCAAGTCTCTCTGTGATGTTATTGAGCCAGTAAGGTTTGCTCACAGAAATGTCTTTGACTTAGGAATTGCCCAATTCCTTCTCAGTCTGCATCCAAATGCAGTGAAGCACCCTGCTTCCCTTCTGGTAAGGAGGAAGAATAGCTGGGGGGAGGATTGATGGGCCAGGGTGGGAACTTGAACATTCTGAATTGGCAAATGCTCTGGGTGGAGTCTGAGGGCTGATCTTATTTAATAAACTAATTACCTTTGTGTCCAGCATCCTGACCAGTGACTGGGCGTTCTCTGAATCTGTGAACACTAACCAAACCCAAAAATCCCTGAAGTGAACATGCATATCTGTTTCTCTCTGTTAGTTCTAGTTAACATTATTTAATATCCAGATTTGATACTCCTTATAATTGCAGTGAAGCAGTCATCTTTTATGGTAGCTATAAATCTCCTTATGTATTTTCCAGAAGTTAATGTAATAATAGTAATAGTTTTAAGTGTCTCTTAGTACCGGCTGTAAGTCTAATTTTCTAACAAGATACTGCTAATGGTATTATTCTGTCTTCAGCATTTTTCTTTCTCTCAAAGCTCCTTAGAGGGACAGGGGGTTCTTAGCCAGAATTTTTGGTTTGGCCCTGTAAAATGCAGTTTTGTTGTAATAGTAACTTCTTCTTAATATTTATCTGCTTCCTTCATTTATTACTGTCTAGATCTTACTACATCAATTACTCTTCCATTGCTGACAGTCTAACAACATACAGTTCAAACAGATTAATATCCACAACCTGTCTCAACTGATCATAATTGCATTACTCTGATTTCAGTTAGTGCAGCATTTCCTTCACCAGTTGTTAAAATTGTGATTGTATTAAAAATAATTATTAAAACATTACATTTCCTGAAAATTAATTTAAAAAAAAAATAAATCTCTGGAAGTCTCTTTCACTGTCTGCTTCTGTAAAAAATAAACTGTGTCAGAATCTGCCTTTATAGGTGTGTAGCTGTAGGAGTTATTGAGCCAAGTAAGGTGTGGACTATTGGCCACATATTCTTGCTGTGGACATTCTAGCCTTTTTTGGTATAATTACACTTCAACAAGTTGCTGTCTAGGTATATGGCCCCATAGATCAAATTGGGGAGTAAGATTTAAACAGTATAAAGAGTGGGGCTATAGTCCATTCTGATAAGGAGATGAAAATACATCTTTTTCCATCATGTTACCTGATTGAACATATTACACAGTCTCTACTTTAGAGAGGGAAATAATATTTTTGGATTCTGGCAGCTCCCAGCAGGATATTTTCTTCAGTTTATGATCTTTAAGAACGGCTCCGTGGGCCATTGTTTTGGGACATACTGCACTGTTAGCCAGCATCCTAATAAAATTATTACTGTGGCTGAGGATGCAGCCAAGGAACAAGAACTTTCAGAGAACAGATTACTTCCTTTTCAGTGTTGGAAGCTTTGTCTCATTCTGCAATAGAAAGATCAGGATCCCCTGCCAATTCAGGTTATTTATCCTCTTCTGTCTCCCATTATCTGAGTGTCCTTTCTGAGTCTCATTCTGGGGTGCCAGCAACATTGGCCTAGTTCTTTTTCTTTTCGAGTTGCTGCTAGATTGGACTAAATAAAATGTGCCACTTCACCTTTCTTTTAGGTGAAGATAGGTCCATGCTTTGGCAGTTTAGTAACATCTGGAACTGGTAACTGCAGAAGTAGGGAATTCACATCTCTTGTAAACCGTGACTTTGACCATGAAAAGAAGAAGTGAATGAAGTACAGAGCCACCTGGCCCACTCCATGTCTGCCCTTACTTTCCATGCTTTTGTGAGGAAGCAATAAGGAAAGTGCTGATAGAAGATCAGTGATTTAAAGTAGGAAAATATAGAAGAAACTGCCCATCGTTTTGCCCCAGGAAGAGCAAATTGCAGAGGAAAGTTTGATTTGCACAAGAGGAGTTCTTAGCAGCTAGTACTGTTAATAGTGGTCTGGTCTAATGACCGTTTATCTTTCCCTTGTGTCTAAGCCAAACAAGTGGCTTGCTAGCTCCATCTCTTGGAGCCTGGTGATGTGAATGATATAGGAAGGCTTGGCTGGATACACAGGAAAGCAGTAAAAAAAAAGAAGAAATGTGCCTAAAAGTGGAGGATTCGATGTGTGTTATCAAGACTGTGAGAAACCCAATGGGATCATCCATCTCCAGAAGGCATAAAGTGTAAAGAGTAATTAAAGGTTTTTTTGTGGCTGCATTAATTATGACTTTTCTGTTTGCTTTAGGACATGCAAAACAACTGAAACCAGTTATATTTAGAACAGCCCACAAATCTGTATAATGCTGTCTTTGGCCTGTGCTGCTGTGCAGAAAGTGAGACTCTGAAGGTAGTTTATTTGAGAGTGATAATTACAAAATAGCTTAATTTTAAATGGTTTCCCAGTTATGGAAACTGTATTATGTGAGATACTTAGCATAGGCCAAGGAGAACAGGCAGACAGGCAGCCAGCTGCAGATCCTATAATGAAATGCAGTGGTTCAGGTGAGCATACATTATTCAATGTTACCTGAAGCTAAATGCCACAGTATAGTTTTTTTGAACAACATAGTCCAGAATGGTAGAAGTCAACCTGAACCAAAAATGCCTCATTTAGATTTTTGCCAACATTTACATTAAGTACAAAATTTCCCTTACAGAAATGCAAATGGTTTGTGATGCACAAATCTTGTTAAATTCCCTGTCTGTGCTCATATATGCCTTGAAGAATGCCTTAGTGAATAATGGCATTTTCATCCGTTTCATGAGGTTTTCATTATGATTACAGCTAGGTTTTTGTTTCTTTTCAAAGTAGCAAGGCACTTCAAACATGCCTCCAATCAATACCATTGTTCTTGTTCCTGCTATAAATGGCAGTTACAGGTGGTAACCCCTCCTAGGATTTGTTCTATTGTTCAATAGTCAGCCTGGTTCTAAGTTACACGATTAGAAAAAATTAATTGGCCTACAACCAAAATTGAAAAATGAACACAAATACTCATTTTTCTTACATGGCTTGACCTTCTCTTCTTAACATTGCTGTCATCTGGGGAGTAGTATCAGCGTACTCCGATCTGCTGTCATTGGTTCAGTTTGGCTTGTGAATGGAAGGGGTATGTGACTTTATTGCATATCTGCTAATCCAAGAAAAGTAAAACATAACTACATGCTTGTTTTTTAGGCTTAAAAGGCTGTAGACTTAATAATTTGATCTTTTTATTAAAATCTAAATTTTAGAAACCTTATACTGTATCACTTTCACAATTGCCTGTGACACAGCACTGTCACCTTGGGCAACCAGTAGGTCTCTAATACAAATAAAGCCTGTAGTAGTCCATAGCAGCAAGCAGGCTTAGTTGAGGGAATTAGCCTTTTCTAATACCCTGAGTAGACATTTGCACATCCTCTAGCAGAACTGAAAGGACCTCTGCATGCTAAGGGCTATGGAACATACTTCTATTTTAAACTAAATGTTATCTTACTATCTCTAACTAAAATACATCCCAAGGATATGGTGCTTTCTTCAAGTCTGACAAGGTAGGTGCTTCCCATTTTTTCTATTTTAAGGAAAACAGTAAGGTAAATGAACAAATTGAGTGCAACTGAGAAAAGAAATGTGGTCTTCTTTTCTACCATTGTTTAAGTGGCCCTTTGCTTGGGTCAGAGGTCTTTTGCAAAGCAGGATGCTAAAAAAGCTCATTGTACCTGTGGTGAGACAAGAGCTGCCCGCTTTTTTTCTCCCAAGTGGTAGTTATCTGTTCCAGTATGTCTTCTGACACTTGAACTTGAATTCGCCCTAAGTAGTTTAAATCTGAGCTGTTCTTTCAATACAATAACATTTTTATTTACCCGGAATATGTTATCTAAGCAAAGACATTCTCTGTCTTTCTTGTATTTAAAAGAAGAGAAGGATTCTTTTTCCTGTCTTCAAAATGAATAATGAAAGTAAATTTTTAGTCATCTGAAACATGCTTGAGGAAAAAGTGCAGAGGTACATACATATCTTTTGATATGTACTTGTTAAATGCTTTATCTAAGTTCAGGTTTCTTTATACTCATTTATACAAGAAAGCATTGCTGATATATAGAACAGTATAAGAAGCAGATGATGAATGAAAAATGGCTGATGCTGTAAGCATGGCAAGGCAAAGAACTGAAATTAACTCTTTTTATCTAATTGGTCTTATTTTTGTCGTGCTGTCATGATTCTCTCTTCAGTCCTTATTGACCTGAAACAAAGTGGTAGATTTCTGAGCAAATGCAGTTCATCTCACTTTAGCAACTACACTGGAATCTAATATGCTTACACGGAATGCTTACACTTAGTTTGAGATGAACACAGAAAAAAAATCAAATTAGATCAATGCCGTAGCTTTCCTTATATCTGTATTGATTATTTGGCTGCTGAAAGGGAGCTTGGCTGTAGATTGTCATCAGCCAGGCCAGGAGTGGCTCAGATGAGAAATGGCCTACACCTCACTGTTACTGAGATGAGAACATTGGAGTTTTGGAGGACTGAATCAGCGCTCAGCAGCCAGGAAGCTCTTGGAAATATGGATGTAGGAACTCCATATTTATCAGCCAAAACAAAGAGAGCTCGATGGCAGCAATTAAACTTCAGTCTGTCATGGTTATAATCTGTCTTACTTGGTGAGGACTTTTTCTTTTGCTAGGTATTCAAATAGTCATGTATCATAAGTATAAACACACAGCTCAGACATTCCCTTTGCATCTCTAGCTACCACCTTCAGGGATGTCAGTGGGAAATCCTTCAAAGTGCCTTTCTACTTGAAACTTCTTGTTAATTTTGCTGAAGAAATGTTGCTTTATATACAGTTTTCTGCTAGTAATACCGATTTGAATGATATGAACATGTCCCTTCACCCTTTCCCCAGACCAGACAAGTTTGAAAATTGGAAGTTCAAAAATAAGTTGTGGGTAGATATAATTCTTCCAATAATTCATCTCACAAGGACATCTCAGGTAAAATGTGGGTTAAGTTAAAGAAGCAAGAGTCACACTTTGTGAGGATAAGTGTCTGCAGATGTCTAAATTTGGGATATACTATTCAGAAGTAACTGCATTTTTCTGTATACAAAGCTACAAATGGTTGCTTTTAATCTTGTTCCCATTTCAAGGCACTTGTCAGACTTCCATCACAACTAATTTAAAACTTTTTGCATCAAGCAGAGGCCAAGATTTTTATAAAAAAACTAATGGTTCAATGACATATCACCATGTTTCTTCTTGTTCAGTTTGGGGTATTTTTTAATCTAGAGTTACAACTAGATATGTCCTAATAAAATAGGCCTTTGGAGTTCAGTTTCCTGATTTTTATTAGGGAATAATAGCCCTGTTAATGGATGCAAAAATATTACTGCCTTGAACCTGTTTTCTCTTTGAATAGTAATATTTTTAGCAAAATCTTGTAAGAGTAGTGGATAGTGAGAAGGTAATGTACCCTTACTTTCCCAATGGATTGGATTAAAAAACCTCCAAACCTTAAGCACACGGTGGTACTGATTTGATTATTTTTGGTATGATCCCAGAAAGCTAAGGTATGGACTCAGTTGAGCTAGATAGTGTACAAACACAGAACAAAGAGGTGATTAAAACCTGCACATGCAGAGAGCTACGTGGAATAATTTGACTGGATTTACATCACAGATACACACCCATGTGATAATTGCATTAGTTTGTCCTTTTGGTTGATTCCTGTTGTATCTGCTTATTTCCTACTAAAACAAAATGTCAAAAATTCTGATTAAAATGTGCTTATATTGAGAATTACTTGGCTGCAGTGAAACAATATAACAAAGTTTTCTAGTTTAACAGCAGGCTCAATCCTGCAGATGCTGGAAAAGCCTAGTTCATATCAAATTCATTAAAGGTGGAATTCAGCCTACTGCTGAGGGCTGGCATGAGGCCAGCCTATGCTTAACTCTCCCCTAAGTCCTAAAATATGCACTGCTTTTTGTTGCTTAACTATGATAAGTTTTATGTGGGGAATTCAACACCTATGTAAGAGTAGGCCCAGAAAGCTGTAGCTGTAGGGGAAAAAAAAAAAAAAGGAAAAAAAAGCATCCTGCACAGCACAAAACACAGTACTTCTTGGTGAACTAAAATTTCTTATGCTAGTCAAGAAGTTTTCTTCATCTTCTGTCAAATTAGTCTTGGACTTCATTCATTATTTGTGAATTTGTTCTCAAGGCACTATCTACTCATAAAATACCTCTTGAAGACTTTGTTTCATTGTACTGCTGTTGTCCTGTAGCACATGAAGCTGAAATTTCTTGAGTACATGTGGGGAAAGCTGCCAGGAGTTCTTTAAAAACCAGGTATCAAAATAGACTAGCTCGGTAAGTTAGGCAACAGTAGTGTGATGGTGACACAGAGTCAGGTGGTTACTCTCCCACGTAGGGACCTCACTGTTCTGATGTTTCTTCAGTGGTAACTATTCAGATTTTTGCAGGGTTGGTTTTGGTGCCACTTAGACTATGCCTTCAGTAAAACAGTGTCTTTGTTGGCAGCTCAGTGCCTTGGTTATTGTGTTTTCACGGATACAACTGTTAGCCATGTTATCAGGAGATGCTGGCCTGTGATTGTTTCCATGAGTAGAAAACCAAAGGCATGTGAGGCAACACTGCCAAAACATGTTTTATTTCTGTATTAATTCCCCCAGTCCCCCTCTTTCAGTCAGACATTGATATTTGGATGGAAATTCAAGATAGAGATCCTGGAATACATTGTAATTAATAGCGGTGAAGGAGAGAAGGAAGTGTACAAAAGGATTGTACAGGTACAAGGATTGTACGAGTGTAAAAAGGATTGTCTCAGCCTGGGCTGAGATGGCAGAATGTACAGCTCCTAAAGATGTGCAGACTGGTAAATATGTTTTCTAGAGAAGTGTCATGTATGCATTAGAAAGCAAGTTCCTCTGAGGAAGACAATGTCCACAAACGTACCTTATTTTGCAGAGGGACAAATGTCATTACTCTTAATGACTGGGCAAGTAGTAGTTTGATGGTACTTGGCAGGGAACAAACACCCATTTTGTAGTGTGATGCTGTGGTGAGCACTGTGCAAAGTGGCTGGTGGCAGGACAAAAGTGGGCTAGTCCATTGGCAGTTAAGTAGGATCACCAGCTACTGTATTCAGGAACAGAGAAGCACAGTGATGATGGTGTTCCTTCTCAGAGCTGCCACAGCTCAGAGCTTCCTGTTGCTTGCAGTCTGAACAGAATATTTCTTTTGCCAGCCAAAGGAAGGCTGTCCCACTGCCTGCAAGGCATCTTTGTGCTGATGTGCAGAATCTCTCTCTTCTGGAAGCTGTCTGTGCTGCTTTGCTCAGACAAAAAGTTGACTACGCAGATACGAATTAGTAGAGTCTGTAAGCCTTTCAGTATAACAGTGCTCTGCTGACTTGAATATACCTTTCTTTCATGAATCACACAATATAGGTTAAAAACCTGTTTTTTCCTCTCTGAAGCCACCTTAAGGTCAGTGGTGCAGCAGTGAGGTCTGTTCCAGCAGATAGGCATTTCACACTCCTGAGTTTTTCCCAGCTTAGGGAGTAAACATATAGTCTTAGCTGGCTGCAGAAAGATTAGTTTACTTCAGTGGGCTTAATCTATGACATAGACTAATCTTGATGTGATCCTATTACTGCAAGGTCAGGTGGGATTGTAGTTTTTGTTGTCTTGCTTTGCTCGTTTGACTCTAGGATGTGTGTTTTGGAGCAGAGTTTGTCTTTATTGGTGTTTCTGAGACTTCATAGTCGGGAGAGAGATATCGCTAATTGATGGGATCTCAACTACAAAAATATTGCAGCATTGACTATGAAAGAGGAAAAAGATAAATCCTCACCCCATTGTGTATCACCTCAATCAATGTTGTTTCTTGAAATTTAGGACGTAGCAAAGAAAATCCAGCATCACCTATTAAACCTCTGGAGATTGGTGTGATGTCAGTTGAGTCAGCTGGGATTTATTATTGTGATACAGGTTCTTCATTTCTTTTAAGGAACATTTAACTGGTAAAGATAGGAATTCTCTGCATAATTGCTTCAGGACAGAGACCTCACTAGCATCAGCATTACAGTAACTCCTGTTGGCAATCCCCTGGAAATCAATAAAAACATTATAGATATACCCTATTCTTCTATATAGATTGTCAGCATAAAGCACAGTTGCATTTTTATCTAGTGCTTAAGTAGGCAGATGAGAGAATTGAAATTTTCTCCTAATTTGCCTCTCAAAATATACCTCTATTTAATTAGCTTTCACTAATTTGCTGCACCTTTCTGAACAAGTATTTGTCAACAGAAGATAAAACACTACAATCAGAAAACATCCAGCATGATGCTAAAACTCACTGGGGTGTCACGGGACTCAGTTAAGTCATGAGAATAAACAGGGACCAGCAGTACACTGAGAGGTGCTGAGCTCTGCCAGACAAAACCATCTAGGAGATGCTGATTCATTGCTCGCTGATGTTTCCTAGCTGTGCTTCCTAACTTCTGTTTCCTGTGTCATCTGTGATAGGTAAATTTAACTGAAATAGAGACCTTTAAGTGCTAGAGTTACAATGCAGTGCTATTGCATTTGTGTTTCTACTCTTTTTTCCTCTTCTTGTGATGTGTGACCTTTGAAATGAGATGTTTGGTTTGTGTAGCTGACCCTTCTAAATTAACACCCTTGAGATTTCAGCTGAGGTTTCCCTTTCTTTCTCTTTGGGCCAGTTTTGTTAATGTTGCCAAAGTACTTCAAATAGCTTGCAAAATTTTTGAACTCATTACTGTGAGGAACCGTGGGCTTGGCAATACAGTCGAGAATGTTCTTGTGAAAATGCAAGGATTGTTTGCTCAAGCACTTTGCAAAAAACAATCATACTTGCATCTGTCCAAGGGCTTCAAATGATTTTACAAATGTCATGGAATTAAGAGTCTGCATAGGTTTATATGATTGCTTCTTTCATTCAGATAGAGAAACCAAGGTATGGAAGATATGGGGTGACTTGCACATTGTCCCACAAAAAATCAGGGCCAGGAAGAGATTATCTCATTCTCAGTTCCTTACTTCTAAACCTGCTCTGCACCTTATGTTTATTTTTATTTTGCAGCTAACTCATACTTCATTGTGTCTTGCTCTTCTTACATCAAAATGATGCAGATTTCTAAGGCTTCTCTAGGTTATAGTTGCCATTATTACTAACCAGTCCAAATTTATTTTAGGTATTTTATTTTTCTCATTTGAAAAGCAGTTTTCCCAATTCGGGCCAACATGATTATGTACAATACCAGTATGTGATGGTTTAGGAAAGGTCACTGGCCAATTAAATTTCTTTTCTTACAGAGAGGTTTTTAGACCTCTCCTGGACAATTGCAAACAAAGGTGGACATTTTAGCATATTTGACCCTTCCCACATGCTAATATTATGTAAAAGGAATTAAATATTAGACATTTTAATGCTTGCATTTCTAAAAGGAGCTCTGTTAGAAAATCTTCTTCTTTCCCTTCAAGAAAATGCATGCTGCAGGATATCCACCAGATGGAGCTGGTGATATTATTAAAGAGTATTGTCAGCTATAACCAGCTTGCCAAATGATGGAGGTAGAAAGTAGTTGCCATTGAAGATACTAAATGGATGTGGCACTAGTAACTACGCATTTGGAATTGCACAATGGAACTCAATGCTATGAATAACAGAACTGATACATTAATAAAGCATCTAATGGAAATCCATCCTTTCCCCCTTTTTAGAACTGATAGTAAGTAAATATATCTCCCAACAAGAAGCAATTGCTTCCTCTATCCCCACGATGATGGAGCACAGTAGGAAGCCATGTTCCATTATTTACTGTGTTGAGTATGAGCAGAGGACCAGTGCATCTGTTTACCCAAGCAAGGAGTGAGCTTTTGTCACCAGCTGTAGATGTTGTCTTGCAGTGGGAAGCTGAAATAAGCTACTTCCCTCTAGAGTTACAGACTCCTCCTTTCACTTCTCAGATCAGTGGAGTTTTTTGGACTAATGTCTAGCAGTGCAGGTTCAAGGATTCAATGCTTACTTGTATTTAAATTACTCATTCTGTTTATGTTTTAGTTCTTCTGATGTCTCTTTTCACTATGCTTTGCAGTCTTCTGTTATTAGCTAAGTAAGAGACATTCTTTCTTTCAGCCTTTGTTTTAGTTGTTTATAGATATGGAAGTGTTCTGATTTAAGTAGCTTTTTTTGAGACCACAGTATTGCATTGAAAAAAGTGGTGTACTGAGTACTGAAATGTAGACAAATTTTTGCTCAGCTGAAATGAAAAAGAAAACTCTTGTTCTTGTCAGGAGATCCTATACTCATTGAAATCTATGTCAAAATCCCCTTTTAAGATTGTGAGGCTGAAGTTGATTGCTGTCTGTGTTAATACAGTATACATGAAAGTATTTTTTTCATTTTCATTGGAGGGCCATCACCAGTGGCAATGATTCTACTTCTGTAATCAGTCCTTTTTTTTGCATTTTGGATCTAGGGTCATCCTGCTCACACCCAGAAGGCCTTCAGCATCTTTCTAGCCTGCCCAGCACAACAGGCTCCTGGTCCTTCCCTCTAGCTCCAGTTTCTTGTTGCTATAAGAAAAAGCATTCCAATTTTATTACAGAGAAAAAGTAACTTTATTAATGTACAGCAATTTCAGCCATGTTTTAGGCATAGGAGAAAAACATTTCAAATGTATTTAACAAAAAATATTTAAAGTCATTCTATTTACCACATCTAATTGTTTGATTAGAAGCAGAGTGCTTGGAAAATAATGAAAATATAGGGGAAATAAAGAAAAAGCTCGAGCTCATTATTCAGGCAAACTGGTAGTAATGGTCATCCGGGGGTGAATACTGTTAGTACTTGTTATCATTTTTCAGACCAGGCTAATAGGTATTTTAATTAATTAGAAGGAAGCATGCTGTCACACTGAAAAATCTGAGTCCAGTGAGAAGTCCTTGCTCAGTGCAGATGACACACAGAAAATGGAGAAGATTGCAGCAAAGCTGGTCTGTAAAATAATCACAGAAAATGTAGTGTAATCCTTTCTGCCATCTAATCATTGTATTGCTATGACTGCGAGAATTGGAAAGTGTTCTATTGTGCTATCTATCTAAAAAGAAAGTAAGTTATAAGTGTGCAGAGACTGAATGAACATAATTGTAATTGATTTGTTGTTAGTTATCCTTACAGTAGATGTGAAATCCTAGAATGCTTTTAAAGATTCAGCTTTGTATCCAGAGTAACATAGGACAATATGACTAAGCTGCTGGTACACTTGTGTTGTTTCATACCAGAAATACTGAGGATCTCCATCTCTGCATGGCCTGTATTCTCTGAATGTCTGGAATGAATTTGGGGGTTTATAATTCTCGTACTACTAAAGGCAAGGGGACTAGAGATTCATCTGATCCACGGATGACAGGATACCTGTCATTTTTTTCAAAGTAACTGGGCAGATACAGGTCCAGAATTCACAAATTCCAGAGCTAAATTCTATACATAAGAGAGGGAGGAGGTTTTTATTCCTGTTACAACAATTCCATCATCTTCCATTTGTAATTCATGCTATATAATTTTGTACGTTAGGTTGCTCTCCAAGATCTGGCAACATTTCTCATCTGTTTTCCATCAGTATCTGTTACAGTCAACTTCATGTTGTGTTGAACTGGGCTTTGAAGACACAATAAATAGTATATTGCTTTTCTTACAATGAACGAGATCCCATGAGCTATCTACTTGTTCACCTAGATGAGTTTTTAACCCATTAATTATGCCATTGGCTAGAGAAATATTATTCATAAGTACAACTTTTTTTCTCTACAGAATTGGCTTCCATATTTTTTGAAGCCTTTTTTTGGAAGCATTCCTATTTTCCTCACAAAATAAAAACTCAATAGAAAATGTTGCTTATATAGAAAGTCAGATTTTGTGTTCTTATTTCTTCTGCACAGTAATAACTAAATATTGCATCATAAATCTGTTACTTTTTAACGGAAGATTTGGCACTTTTGAGATTACATCTGGAGTACTGTCTTCATTTTGGGGACCCCTTAGTACAGGACAGAGATTGAAGAATGTCTCAGTGAGGGGCTATCAGGTTATGGAAGCACCTGATGTAAGTATAGGCTAGAAGAGCTGGGTTTGTGCAGCTTGGAGAGAAGGCTAAGGAGAACTTTAGTTGCAGTCTTCCACTAAGTAAAGGAGTGTTACAAGGAAGATGAAACCAGATTCTTCTCAGAGGTGCAGAGGGAAGAAACGGTGGCTTTAAGTTACAGCAAGGGAAATTCCAAAGGGACATAAGGAAAAAAATTCCTTACAGTGAGCTGTGTTTGCCTACTGGAGCAATTGCCCAGAGGACTGGAAGCATTGTCCTTGGAGGTTTTCAGCATTCAGCTGGACAAAGCCTGAATCCCGTTTAGGTTGGCTTCCCTTTGAACAGGGGGTCAGACTAGGTGAGTTTCAAGAGTCATTAAAACTTAATTTTGGTATGATTCTACAAATGTAGAGAAGCTGAGTCTATCCCTAAGGGTGCAGGTTGCACTCCCCAGGCAGGTTGTCAAAAGAAGATCACTGGCGTAAGTTTTGTTGTTTATAGGATCAGTACAGGTTATTTCCAATATGTCAGGATGGTAATACAGGCATCAGTTTACAGGCTCATTAGCCTATTTTTTTCTTTACATTTTTCTCTTCTGTTCACATTTCTCATTATCTGCTTGATTTCATTTTAAATCTGGGGTGGGGTTTTTTGTTGGTGTTTTGGGGGGTTTTTTTGTTGGTTTGGTTTTGGGGTTTTTTTGTTTGTTTTTTCTTGGAAGAGAAGGAGGGAGGGGACAGAGCTGCTAAATAACAAGGGCTTTTGGAATGGATAAACAGACAATGCTGAAGTAAAAGTACCACAAAGTGGCCTACAGTCTTCCTCTGAGGTTTTAAAGTGTGGAATTGATTAAACGGAACTTCTTTTCTATACATGTCACCTGCCAGTTACATGCTGAGTTTTGTTGTGTAAACTGTTACATTTTTAATCCAAATATGCTTTTGCGTAGGTTACTGCAGCATTGTTTTGAGGATATGTAGTTTACAGAAGAAGAAGTCAACTTTCTTTGCCCAGCAGACTGCAGTCCCCACCAACCTACAGCGTGCTCTTTCTCATGGTAGGTAACAAGCACTTTCGGGGTAGAAACTAAAGAATCAAGAACTGTTGCAGTTTGTAATGGGTAACATCTACAACTGAGATAATGTACTGCAGTGTATAATTGTAGTGTGAACTGTTAAAGGGTCCTGAAGATGTGATGTTCCTACTGTCAGTTTTGTTGTGCACAGGAACTTTTAAATAGAGTTCTGTAAAAAGGTGTAAAAATTTCCAAATGCTCTTCATTATTTGAGTTGCAGCTATTCAGAATTAAGAAAGATGTCAAGTTCGTATTGCAAAATACTTTTTTTGCAAATAACAGATGTACTTTGCCTGGAAAATTATCATACTGCAAAGGAAAAACATTGTGATTTCATGAAGTGTTCAAGCTTCTCTAGAACCTGAAAATGTAAAACTGCTGTATTTTTTTCCGTTGTCTTTAGGGACATAGAGCTGTGGAATTTTTTGTTTGGCTAGTTTGATTTCTATCCCTCCTCATAAGTCTGTAAGCCTACCCATAATTTAGGTCTTGTTCATGTTAATAATAAGTCTGGAAATTTTAGCTCTGAATGTGTAAAACCAGCTCTTTAATCTGCATGTAATGTCATCAACTGTCCAAAGAAAATGTTATTTATTTATTTATTTGTTTGTTTATTTGTTTGTTTATTTATTTTAGAAAAGAAGGAAAAAGTGATTTAGAAGCTGAATGGCACTACTTGTAGTAGAGCTTATGATAAAACCAGTTATTCGATGTGTAATTTTGTTTTTCAGTGTCTGTCTGATCTTCTGAACCTCAGTACTTTACTCTCTAGTTTGGTACTAAGCTATTGTACCCCAGTAGTCATCACTGCCTCTTCTGCATTTATATTGAGAAATGCTGTATTTAGTGTTAATAGATTCTCTCCCTTCTTTCCTCCATCCCTTCCTATCTTTGTTTTTAAGTGTTATAAGATTGAAAGTACTTGTAGCACGACTGGAGAAGCACTCAAAAGAAAAAGAAGGGAAAATGTAAAACCTGATTCTTCAGTACTTGGTAAATAGAGGAATGAAAACTACAAAAATCTTAGGGGAAAAAGTGGTGTTTTTTTCCTAAAACGAATAGACTTAATAAATTACTATGGTGTTGTAGTGGAGCATTTTGTTTCTTTTGGCTAATGATGAGGCCTAGCAGTTGTTTCATAGCTTTCTGTTCATGACATATAAAAGTAACATGCTGCTTCTGTGATCTGCATGATTCATGACCAGTGCATCTGAATGTGTAGATGTCAGGGGTGGAGAAGGCTGGAAACTGCTCAGCCTGATGAAATAAGAATAGGCAAATGCAGTGCTGTTACTAGATCACTGAGAAGCTAGTGTAACCAAACAGGAGTTGTTGTTCAAATGTTAAACATTTTTGGCGTTACCGTTTGAAATGTGGAAGTTTTGGTTTTGTGTTGTTCTTTCAAAAGTGAATCTACTGCTGCAAAGTCAACTGATTTGGAAAGCCAAGCACTTAATGAGTAGCTGGGAAACTTGTGGCTCCTTTCCTTTACCATGACTTTAAGATGTTACCCAGTTTCGTTCTGTTCCAGCTCATTTCATATAGGCCCTCCGTCATCTGCTTTGGAGGTTATTGTGCACAGCTATCAGATGTCAGTCTGATTTCCTGAAGCTTTTTATATGTACTGCAACAAGAGAAAAACACTTCAGGTGAGGCTGGGTTTTTTCAAGTTAATAATACATTAAATAACTGGACTGTCTCTCTGAAGCTAGCCAACTTGTAGGGACTACATAAATGGATTAACAGGATTAAATCATCATGAAGAGTAATTTTGACACTCCCGTTTGTTTTCAGTTTGGAAGAGTAGCCGGTTTATTCTGCCAGTAACAGAATAACAGGTGGGTTTCTGAAGAGTTGAAAAGATTTCAAATGTGGTAGTTGGCAGCACCATGGTGATTTCAGACAGTCCTGGTGTATGCTCATGTCCTTATACAAGAAAATTCCTGTTGAAGTGGAAAATGGATTTGCGTGTGGGGACACTTGTCTAGATGTTTTGATAGCAAGCATAACATAACTAATTATGAGTATCTTGGAATAAGCCTTTTTGGAAAAAGCATTTGTGCAGCACTGAGCATGATACCAGCAGCTCCTATTCTTAGCCTAATTAATGAATACCCTTAAATGTATGAGTTTATTAGTTAAACACGTGACTGTTTACATTTTCTTATTGTATCAGAAATGTCAAAGAACACCAACATTGAGGGTTTTTTTACAGAAAATATTCTTTTAAGACATCTCATAAAGAAGAGTGCTTTTAGTTTTTGTTTTATAATCCATAGTCTGTGAAAGAAACTCATATTTAGTTTAATACTTGTGTTAAATGCAAAGTGAAGGAAGGCCTAATTCTACATGCCTTTTACATTTAAGTCTTTATGCAGGTATAAGCCTATCTTACCCCAGTCTGTGTAAATAAAGTTCATTGGATTATGCACTACTGGTTGCCATATTTAGTTTGACTACCAAAGTGAGTGGAAATATTTCACCTGACATGCTGAACTATAGAGCAAAGCTTTAAATCTGTCACTTTTTTTTTTTTTTAACTGACATTAGCCATCTCTGATGTGATGTCATAAAACAGCTCTGACCATGAATGGTAAGAACAGTTTAGTCCATTTCACATTTTCTATAGACTGAAACAACTACAGCTATCTTTAACCAAACTATTTACTTTTTAGGGCCTTTGAGCATAGATCTTTGCATGACTGCAGATGCTAAATTTCCATGGTGTGGTATCTGTAGTATATACATGTACTTTGGTCTTACATAGTATGTTATTTTTGTGTACTTTGAAACGGATGCCTCCTCCTCTTCCCAGGGAGCAGGCTGTTAAAGACCTTGAAGGTGACCTCTTACAAATGGAGTGTATCTGCAATCCATTTGCTCTGTTATGGGTATATATGGTCTTGGGTTTTTCATAATCTAAGTTTGACCAATTTTATTTTACTGCAAAACGCGGAGGGTGCTGGACAGATGTGTCCTTTCATGTCATGGATTGTTCAGTTTCAGAACCATTTTAAGGGTCTTTCACTTCTCTACTTATTTGTTGTCAACCACATCCTGTTGCAAGGGATTACTGCCTTTTCCTCTGCCAGTGCCAATTTAAACCAGGTGAATACACAGGTCTGATTTAGACCTTACAAACCATTGGAGTTCTCTATTTCATCTGCTGAGCTGATTCAAAGTGAGACAGGACCCTTCTGTAAAAAAGTTTAAAAGGTTTCCTAATGTGAGACTGCACTCCCCAAACCACAAGCTCTTTTGGAAAATCCATTACACTTGTGCGTATAAATCATAGAGATGTTGAAAGTGCCAGCATGGTGCATGTTTCTGTTCCCCTGGTATAGTGGAAACAGCCCATGAAGTGTTCTATAAGACACAGTGGGAACAAGAGCATCAGCAGAACTTAGCTGCCTGATTTTTTTCAACTGGAGTTAGAATTCAGCAGCTTCTGTTGCATTAACTGCTGGAAGGCTTTCATTTGGCTCTTGCATGCAAACACCTCCTGGGTACTGATGACTCGTGAAAATCCAGTGTGGTCCCTAAAATATACCAAAAATCATTACAGGGAGCTTAGACAAAAGTCTTAGAATCACAGATCCAAAAGGACCGAGTTAATTAATTTCTTATTGACATTCTACATTCAGATTTGTATTCTCAATTTCTGCTTTCTGAAAAGCATGTCCCCATTTTTGTTCTTTACCAAAACACCATTAGTCATCCATTCTGAGTAATGCAGCCCAACATGAGAATTGCATTGTCATAAGATGATGAGTCTTTGTGAGGTGACATCACAAACAGTGACTAGGATGTAGATGATGAGATGCATTGAGATGCATCTTGTGGCTGAGAAAGAGGAACTGTGCAAAGAAGCCATGAATATATATATATATATTTTGTTCCTTTACAACATTCACATTGGCTTTGTTTAAACTACAATATAAAACAAAAATGTTCAGCATATGCTATTATCTGAACGTCTTTCAGCTTCGTTCATCATCAAATAAAGTGCTAGATCAGGAGGATGTATTCTCAGCTGTCAGTATTGATAGAAGTGCTTGCTGCAACAGCTACACCACTTGAGAACATGTTCCAGAATGTAGTGCTGACTTCTATAAATGAAAAAAGCAGAACTGAGCAAATCAAGTTCTGGTATAAAGAGAAGTAATATATATTGTTTCAAAGAACACAACAGTACAAACTCACAACAGGGTAGTCTTTGACCCAGATGTTTTATGTTCTGCAGCTAACTCGATACAGTACAGAAGACTGTATTTGCTTTGCAATGTAATAGCAATGTTTTGCTGCTAACTGACCAGGTATAATGGGGAGACCCTTTTGGAGAACAGATGT
This sequence comes from Actenoides hombroni, assembly GCA_024336885.1. Lineage (NCBI taxonomy): Eukaryota > Metazoa > Chordata > Aves > Coraciiformes > Alcedinidae > Actenoides > Actenoides hombroni. Next base: position 8,247,573 of record WUAM01000119.1, read on the forward strand.
ACATGGAATTTAGGAGGTACTACTTCGTAAAGTAGCTTGTCTGATCACAGCTCCCTTTAACATTATTCTGCCCATGCTTTATCAGCTTACTGTCCTTGCCAGATTTTTGTATTCCATTTGCCAGCTTCTGCCTCAGCCTTGTTCACTTAAGCCAAGCCATGTCTTAAAACAGCATCATACAACAGCTACTGTCAAACTCTTGTCAAAAATGCTAATTTTACCTTCCTTGGTTTTGTCTAGGTTTAATGAATGGCTAGAAATGAAGACCTCTTTTGTAACCCTTTAGTGTCCATGTCCTCTTCCCTACATTCCATTAACCTGTTCACACAAATGGTTTGCAATCATGTAAAAGACGTGTTTTTTCTGCAGAACACGGGACTTTTACTCTCCCATTTTCCAACATAACTTCAGTTGTCAGCTTTGTCAGCTACTTATCCTTGCTAGCCTGGGAAATTTATTTTTCTTGATTATGGCTGTGCTGACCAGAACAACAACATTGATGCATCTCTGTCTATCAGCCTCTTCCAATTTTGTTTTGTTTTAGGTTTTCAACACAATTTTCTGTGCCTACTCTAACCAGCTGCAAACAGGCACCCAGTCCATCTTTACTGAGGAACAAAGGGGTAAACCTAAAAAAAAAATATTAAAAGAAAATTAAATAAACAAAAAGTATGACTGTATAACTAAACCCTGTAAATAGCAGTCTTCCTGACTTACCCCACAGTTACAAATCAGCAGTCCTTGTGTGTATTTCTGAAATGTATCTTTAGTTACTCTGTGCTGTCATCCATCTTCATTTCTAAACCAGGGTCTTCTGGAGTCAACTAGATATTTCCCAGTAAATAACGATTTCATTGTTCTTTTGAAGTACCTTGTATCTTCCTCATTTCTTGTTTATTCTCTCCTAACTGCCTCCTTTTGCTTTCACTCTGCGTGTTTAGGCAGAATAGTAAAAAGAGATCAGTTGAGGTATTAATAAGAATTCATGAAGATAATACATACCACACCTTATTTGCCACAACCCGTATTCCCTTATTAATTAGAATCTAACTTGTGGTCCTATGGGTTGTTTGCATTTAAAGCCTTGTCTCTGTCATCCCATGATCTGCTGTAGGCACACTGACCATCAGCAGTTATCCTTTAGAATTTCACCAGGCCTCTAACCCATAGTCTGCTGAGGACCATCTGCTCTTTTCATGTGCCTTTCTACTGATACCAAAATAATTTCCATCTGACTGCCCTGTGCTTTGCATGAATAAAAAGCCCTTTCAGGCTGCTGCTTCTAAAGTAGATTTACCTTCAATCACCATTTATTAAATCTCTGTCCATTAAAAACCATAGCTTGCAGAAGCTGTGTGCATTAAGCCTGATTATAGTCAGTAGAGAAGAGGGAGGGGAACAACAGTTTGTATCTGTGTATTGCCTTGTTTTTCTACTTGTTTAGCTGGCTGGCAACACTTGTGACAGGGTGCATGTCAGAACAGGAGTCTCACCATTTCTCTCTGATTTTGTTTTATGCATCTGCTCTCTTTTTTATTTAAGCTATAACTTAATGACTTAATTGACTTCAGGAAAAAACCTACTTAGACTACATGACTAAAATCAGAGTTTTCTTTGGTGCTGGGGTACTAGGTCCCTTATGGAAAGTAAGGGCGAGGGGAGTAAGAAAGGAAGAGGAGGAAAGTTCACAGATTCCTTACGGAGGATGAGTGGCTCCTTCAAACGCACTTCATTTAAGGGCTCGGCATCTGGATCACAAAAAGTAAGTCTGCCATTCCCTGAATAGTACAATCTGAGGGAAGCAGCTGGAGACACTGTTTGCCCCCTCGCCCACCCTTTTAAATTTTTTTTCAAATACCTGGTACCATTGTAAATAAGAACAGTTCTCTTTCCCTCTCCGCTCTTCTAAGTCTCAGAGGTATCAGTCGTGTCTGTTGTACTTGTTCTGGCAATGAATCTTATTCCTATTAGGGGAATTCTTTGGCTTAAATATCACTGAATAGGACTACCCTGTAATTATTCCTATCCATAGTCAAAATCGTATTTTGATGATTATTGATACTTAGTGTTCATGCCAAATTTGGATGCAATCAATGAGAAGACTGATGGGATGTACAAAGGATTTTGATATGATTCACTGAACATCTACAGCAAGCATTCCATAAGAAATACAATTTGTGGTTAGATCGAGTGCTGTGCAGGATATGAATGTAAAAAACAAGGGGGGGAGAAAGAAGACATGAGGTGATTGCTTCATAAATTATAAAATCACTCTGTTGTCATAAGCTTGCATGTTGTAGGTTAATATTAAGAATTTGTTTCTTAATTCAGTTTTCAGCTGTGAAGTGAACTTACATGCATCTTTTGTGCATGAATCGATAGATGCTTTGAGCACAAATGCAGACTAAGTCCAGCTCTGGGTTACTTAGATTCCAGCTCAACTTACCTTTTCAAACTCCATTCAAATAATGAGAAATAGTTTTTTTCTTCTCTTCCAACTCATCCAACCCTCTTACCTCTAATTTCTGCTGATCATCACAATGCTAGAGTCAGATTCTATTTAGAGGGTGAAAGTAAGTCTGAAAGAATATAACTGAAAGAAAAATGTCTGGCAGCATCTTGGAGGAAATTAGTCATTAACACACAGGCAACCAAGTCTGTATTAAAATATTTCCTTCTTAAGATTATTCTATATGTTGTGAAATACTAGTCATGGTCATTTGTGAATGCAAGGAAGAATGTGTCTAAGTTTGGGGGACTTCTTTAGCAGAGATTGATGGTCATGGGCCATCAGCAGGTGAATTGCAAGCACTATCTAAGGATAAAGTCATTTACAGTGATGGGGTTTATGTGTTAACTAGGGACCCTGGCCCTTTTCTCTGCTAAGGAGATCACCAAGTTGCATGTAATGCTATTACAGACATTGAGTGGTAGGTGAAAAAAACCAACAAAATCCTTGAACTGTAATGTCCGTGTCACCAGGGTCAAGCATAACCACTTAGAAGAAAAATGGAAGGCTCTAAAGCATTTGCAGTGGGTTCATTTTTTTTCTTCTCTGATAGATATAAAGCAAAGTGGCATACTGAAATGTCAGCTAATACTTAGCAAGTGTCACTTTGTGTAACTTTTCACATTACTTACGCAGTTGCTTTTTAGGTCCCTCATGGCTGTGTCCAAATAGTGTGAAAAAGCAGGCTGTCCAAGGCAGTTCTCTTTCATCAACAACATATATTGCTTGGTCAAACAAATGACTTTTCAAAGATAAGCAATAGTTTTATAGAATGGTAGTATTAACTTTATTTATTGAATAATACAGAGAAACAATGATAAAAGAAATCAAAGAGAAAGATTGCCCCCTTTAAAATTGGTTTAGGTGTCTAGGCTCACTTTAGCATGAAAAATCAGAATAGTAAATCCATAATGCAGGCATAGTGCCCCAGTTGCACTGAGCTTTTGGTTTTGTAGGGGTTTTGTTTGGTTGTTTGGGGTTTTGTTGGTTTGGTTTTGGTTTGGTTTTGGTTTTGTGTCTCTGTGTGCGTGTTGGGTTTTTTTCGTGTCCCCAAGACTATCTTGATACTGCAAAGCACACAGAATTTATCTTCCTGAATGGAATAAAGTCGGAATAAAATACCCAGATAAAAATTGTTTAATCTTGCCCCACTAATTTCATAGGAGAGACTACTCAAGTGAAGGCAGAACGAACACAGTACAGATTTGGTTTTTCTTAACAAGACTTAACTTCTGATTTAAGGAAAATGTCTTTTAAAAGGTGTAAATTCCTTTCATGACTTGTTTGGTTTAGTCTTCTTAATTCTTTTGCCATTTATTTGCTATAAGGTTCATTTTGGGATCAAAAACCTTTACCTTTCATGTCAAAAATATTATTGCTACAGTTGGTTAAGAAATTAGATTTTTAGGCTTGTGACAGCAACTGGGAGTGTTGTGCTGAGGACCGATGTTGGTTGGCTCTTTGAGGTTAATAGGACACTGTCAGCATATAGGCAAGTGGAAGTGATCATCTCTGGGAGTCAGGACATCTTGAGGCAGGAAATCTGGACGCTGTTGTGCTTGAGGATGTTTTGTATTGAATGTCAGCTTTAGCTAATGGTACAGTGGAAAACAGGGATTGAAACTAATCTTGAATGTGTGCGTTTTGTAGAGGTGTAGTGCTTTGGGATACGTCTGGAAAATCTAGGCAGGAAATGCTTGAAGTCATGTGATGTAGCTAAGCATAGAGATTTATAATTAAAATTTCACCTACCACTCTAATAATTTTTCCTGTTTACCATTCTCATGGACCTTTTACTGAGGAGTGTGTGGTCCTGGTCCCTGATTTTGACTACCAGTTTTTACTGCAGTAGTGCTGAACAGCAAGAGTAATTAAAAGAGTAATTAAAATTAATAAATCTCTACTCCACTCTCTGCTTAGCTTTCCTATGTCTTCCCCTGATTTTGACAGCAGTGCTCTAGAGGAAGGTGACATTTTATGTCTTGATCAGTTTTACAAAAACACCTCTTACTACCTGCTCTGCAATAAAGGCATTATATGCTCTACCTCGACAGAAAATGCTGTAAATGAACTGTGAAACTTGTAGTGTTTAAGAAAAGAAGTATGCATGTGTTTGTGCACACACTCACACCTGTGATTTGGGTTTGTTTCTTGTAAACATCTGAGTTTATTAAAAAAGGAAGCAGCTTATCTGGATGTACATCACTGGTCTGCCATTCCCACTAATGGGAATTACTTCAAATTACATTTATAGTACTAAACAATGCTTTCATCTCTGCTTAATATCTCCATTAACTCAATCTAAAAGTCTTTAAGATGTACCTGCTATGACTCATTTTCTGTTCCTTTGAAGAGAAAACCATTTTATTGAAACAGCTTTTCTCTACATGTATGCTCTTAATTCTTCGATGCTTGTAAATTCTCTGTGATTATCTGTATAAGGATATACTCGCTTCCAGGTGCTCAGATCTAAGAATTTATAGAAACACTAATATATTTTCATTGCTTTATTGCTCACATCAGTGTCTTCTTCCTGTCTTTCAAATGTGGTTTAAGAAGTAATGGTAATTTGTAAAAATAAAATAGTTTTTAGAATATTAAAATACATCTTTGAAAGAATATTTTATCTAAATACATTAGATGACCTTGAAAATCTCATCAGCACTACTACAGAAAGTATAACGGATCTTTTAAAATATTTTTCTTAAGGTAGTATAGGATTACCCAGTGACTCTTTAGAAACACTTGCATGGATTACTAGAACTTCAGACTGAGGCAAATAGCTTGTCCTGTGTTTTGTAAATGACCAGACAAAACAGAGAAAATATGGGAAAGGATGAATACATTCTCTAAGATCAGAGAGAATTTAGTTTTGAGACAGAAAACTGATTTTGTCTCCCCTTTAAGTCACTGTTTTGATCTGTCTTGCCTTGAAAATTAGTACAGAATCCCTTGAAGTTAGCTGCAGTTGTTAATCTTAAATTCTGTGTTGTGTGCTTGCTCATGGTAATATTAAACTTTGAATGGAAAAAAAAAAGATGAATCAGGATGAATTTCCTTTCTGCTTCTAAACTATTTGTCAAGAAGCTGTGATTTCCCTCAAATTACCATACCTTTTGATGGCTTATAAAAGATTATATCGTGTTTATTTGTAAGTTATCTGCAACTGGTTAATATTACTGTTATAATTAGATAGATCACTTGGTAATAGTGATATAATTTTCATACTCTTTCTTTTGAGAGTTTAAAAGAATTTTTTTTTTTTTTCTTTCCCCAAAATTTCTGCTGTGAGTAAGAAATTATTTTTGTGCAGTTTGGCCATTGTCTCAGTGACTCAAGAGATAACACTGCTGTGTTTCTTACAGTTTGGGGTGTCAGTTGAGTGATGGAAGTGAAAAAATAACTCAGGTATAATAATTTATTTATCTCTAAGTACAGAAGAGCAGGTTCTGTATCTTCCTTAATGCTCAAAAAATATTGGGGCAGTAATCAAACTGTCATCACAGGTAGACTTTCATGGACCTAATGAAAAGTAGAGGCTGACTTGTGTCTGGAGACTAGGGCAGCAGGTTATCAGTTGCCCCTTTTCAAACAAACAAAAACTATACTTAGCAGCATGTGATCTCTGGTGCAGGCTCCCAGACTTTGAGACAGCAGGACAGCCTGTACTCTTCTGTTTAGTGAAAGAAGGGAATGTCAAATCAGAATAATCTATGACTATCATAGCAAAATCGGTACTGCAGATGTGTTCTGTAAAGGTATTTAAAAGTGTTATAGTTGAGTATATAACTTTGCCCAATTTTGACAGATCTTTCTACTTGTGTATGCTGTTTTAGAAAGAGCAATCTACTGGCTTTTGTACTGAACTGCCTTGCTGAATCAACACCAAATGAAGCAGTTTAGTCTTGATTTGGTATCTTAACGTCCTTCAACACCCTGGAAAAGAACCTTGTGAAAAACAGTCTGTAATAGAGTATGTGCTAGTACCAGATGATCTGAATAGGAATTGGAAATAAATCCTTTAACCCCCTAAGGAGTATGCACAATTGGCTGAGTGATTGATAAGGCTTTTGTTTTGCTTCGACACGCTATCCAAAGGAAGACTATCAGTATAGTAGAGGATTTATCCAGTTTGAAATGTAGAACTAAATGACTCTCCTTGGCATATCCGTGACATTTTTCTTGACATTCAGTAAGTTTCTTCTCAAGACAAGACATTGTAAGGTATGGCTTTTAGGAATCTCTTGTTGTCAGGAATTGTTTGTAAGGAGTTGAGTCTATATTCTGCCGGTACGAGTCACCCAGCATAGCTAGGAGTGTGGCATTGCACTAAGCCCCTTCTCTGCAAGTCAGTACACTGTAGACATCCAACAGGAGCAGATGGTGTGTGCATGTGGTGAGTAATATGTGATCTGTAGCATGCAGGAAAGGTTACCAAAAAGGCACGGAAGCTTACCGGGCAAGATAAGGTGTAAGCATGGCATCAGAGACAAGACTTCTTGCACTGTGTATCTGTTAGAGCCTCGTGTACCTCTAACCAAATGCTGCCTGTGTACAACTGTTATGTCACGATGGCTTCCAGCAGTGACAATGTCATAGGTTTTGTGGGAGCTTTTTGACATTCTTATTTGAGCCCAAATATTTGGCAGATTTTAAAAACTGATTATAGCTGTCACAAGGAACATGCATTTGTCTCATAGAATGTCTGTATGTCAGGGCAAATACTCCGTACACTCCACAATTTCCAGCAAGTGCAGACTGTCCAGCAGGATGAGTACATATATGTATTATGAGTTGCAGGTGTCACGGTAGGCTTAGCCTGGTGTCCAGCAGATAATCACGTACATATCTAACACCTTTTATCCCCTGTGTAAATTTGAACAGCATATGAATTACATATGCAGAGGTTCTATACTGAAATGCAGCATCTTCACCTATTACAGGAATCTAGGGCCAGAAGGGGAGAGGAGTTTGTATCTAAGTAAAATTGCTGAGCCAGTGCAAATTCACTGCTTTTCTGGACTCCCTTGTGCTAGCCATATCAGTGAAAGCATGGATTTAATACCAAGATTCCCTAGTGTTAGGAGAAAAGCCACAAAGGGAACAGCAGGAGAACTGTCCTTTTTCATCTTGCACGTGAGCAGAGCCTTCAGTTTTTATGGGCTACATTTGAAATGTTCCCTAATGCTTGACTTGCACCTGTGATAATGATGAAACCATGAGTGGCAGTGCAGCAGACATGGGGAGAACAAAATCCTTCCCCAGAACTCATCATGTACTGAATGACAGAATCACCTTGTGAATTATGGAATAAAGTTTTTTACTTTTCAGTAATTCGATGCTATTCTGTCCAGCTGTTCATATGCATTCCTGGCAACTGTAGGATTTGCATGCATCTGTCTTTCATAACTGTGCTTCACTGCCTGTTTCCTAACACAAATTACTCCTGGTCTTATGCATCTGTCTTTCATAACTGTGTTTCACTACCTGTTTCCTAACACAAATTACTCCTGGTCTTATGAAAAAGCCCCACAAACAACCCTGCCATAGATGTTTGGTTCATGCTGCACTTCTTGCCAGTTCTTGCTTACCAGCATCTCTCCACTGAAGGTCTGCAAACAAGCCTTATTCACAGAATTACTGAGGCTGGAAAAGACCTCTGAGATCATCAAGTCCAGCCTGTGACCCAACCCCACCACATCACCTAGACCATGGCACTGAGTGCCACATCTAACCTTTCTTTAAACATATTCAGGGACGGTGACTCCACCACCTCCCTGGGCAGCCCATTCCAATGTCTGATCACCCTCTCTGTCAGGAAGTGCTTCC